>OY720449.1:21277645-21562645 GCA_963082715.1 Harpalus rubripes
ACATACATACATACATACATACATACATACATACATACATACATACATACATACATACATACATACATACATACATACATACATACATACATACATACATACATACATACATACATACATACATACTTACATACATACATACATACATACATACATACATACATACATACATACATACATACATACATACATACATACATACATACATACATACATACATACATACATACATACATACATACATACATACATAAATACATACATACATACATACATACATACATACATACATACATACATACATACATACATACATACATACATACATACATACATACATACATACATACATACATACATACATACATACATACATACATACATACATACATACATACATACATACATACATACATACATACATACATACATACATACATACATACATACATACATACATACATACATACATACATACATACATACATACATACATACATACATACATACATACATACATACATACATACATACATACATACATACATACATACATACATACATACATACATACATACATACATACATACATACATACATACATACATACATACATACATACATACATACATACATACATACATACATACATACATACATACATACATACATACATACATACATACATACATACATACATACATACATACATACATACATACATACATACATACATACATACATACATACATACATACATACATACATACATACATACATACATACATACATACATACATACATACATACATACATACATACATACATACATACATACATACATACATACATACATACATACATACATACATACATACATACATACATACATACATACATACATACATACATACATACATACATACATACATACATACATACATACATACATACATACATACATACATACATACATACATACATACATACATACATACATACATACATACATACATACATACATACATACATACATACATACATACATACATACATACATACATACATACATACATACATACATACATACATACATACATACATACATACATACATACATACATACATACATACATACATACATACATACATACATACATACATACATACATACAAACACACAGACATATAGACATCATCGCGAAAATAGTAAAATCGTATTCTAGGAACTCTAAAACGTGCGTATTTATTAAAACCTCACCATCGAATTTTTTGACCAAAAACAATACATTCCTTACCTAAAGGTATGACGGAAGGTAAAAATAATAGTAATTATAGCGAATCTAAAGTAGAATCCTAAAATAGATTAGGTAGCACTTAAGTGGTGTGTCAGATTACCGGACGTGTCGAACTAACATGCAAGTGTCTGGATTATCGCAATTCACGAGAATGCTTTTTTCTTTGTTGTGCACCTAGAGATATTCTTAATATTGGCATAAAGTCTGCACAAATTAAAGTAAAATCATTATTTTAAATCAGAAATTATCAATTCTTAAGATTTCATCTTCATTTAACATCATAGTATAATTATGTTTCATAGAAAAGTGCAAAGGACACAAATTTCAATCAGAGTTTAAGTTCCCTTCAGTGTTAATTACACTTGAACTCTTCTGTGTGATCCGACAGGAAAAATAAAACATTTTAGCGAGTTCGTAGACGTTAATTCTATTCAGATTCCATCGCTTGCTCGGCCATTTCCGGTGTAGATCCGGTGATTGTAATGGTTAATACATGTTTTTTGTTAAGTGAAAATGCCAGTGTTGAACTGATAACTACCTGTCAAACTGACATCAAATGCCATTAGGAAAACCTCGGATTTTATGTTTGATCAAAACGTTCGAAGTTATAATTGAATATGAGGGTCGTTAAATTTTTTAATGATTTCGAAAAGAAATGAGTTCAAAAGGATAACAAAAGCTTGTGAAAATTTTTATATTCCTATTTTATTGTTATTTTTATAGTAGGTGCATAATTCTTATGTAGACGGAACAAGCTACAAGAATTCCGATTTATTTCCTGATAATTTTAATTTTATTTTATATTACAAGTTGTTAAATTTTTTCTTTCGATGAAAATTATAGAACATTCTCATATACAGGCTGTACCACAACTTTAGGTACAAATGTGGGATATTTCTCGACTATGATGTGGATAAGGTGTTAAAACAATTACGATCAGTATCTTCAGGGTAGTAAGATTTTACAAATTGTTACAATTCATATACACAGAATACATTCGCACATACACATCCTTTTTCTCTTAAAATCGATAACAAAATCTACGATCTGCGACTTGAAAACAACAGTTGACTGTAATTAGCTGATAATTTTATTTGTTTAATATTCATAACCCATTGCTTTTAACCCAAATATAGTAACTTACATTGCAAGACCGTTACTCAGAAATAGTGCTGTCAAGAACCGGAAAAATTTAGAACCGGGTACCCGGTTCCAAAACTATCCGGGTACCCGGTTCCTGGAACCGATCTTCGGTTTCGAGTAGTGGAACCGGTTTTCGGTTCCGGGTAATGGAACCGATCTTTGGTATGGTTTATTTCAATAACTTGACCTTGATTTAACCGTACCTACGTAATGACATTAGCGGCCATAAAATTTAAGGGACAAAGCAAGGGATATTTCCAAGAATTTCACTTACCGACTTATACAGTCTGCTCTAATCTTTACATTTTGATCTCTCAGTTATGTAATATAAATGAATATTCTTATTTTCTGGATTTCATAACACCACTTAATAAATCCGGAGTAAAAATAGCGTGCCTCATAATATGTAAAAAAAATTGATTATTATTTTAAAATACCCAATTGAATTAACTTGAATATATTATTAGCTTCATAATCGAGATTCACCCTTTTTCGGTCCCAGAACCGGGAACCGATACGTTTCGGTTCCAGAACCGAGAACCGTTGAGATTCGATTCCAGAACCGAGAACCGAAGAGATTCGATTCGAGAACCGATGAGATTCGATTCCAGAACCGAGAACCGATGAGATTCGATTCCAGAACCGATGAGATTCGATTCCAGAATCGATGAGATTCGATTCCAGAACCGAGAACCGATGTGTTTCAATTCCAGAACCGAGAACCGATGTGTTTCAATTCCAGAACCGAGAACCGGGTAGTTTCGGTTCTAGGACCGAGAACCGGGTAGTTTCGGTTTTAAGGCCGAGAACCGGGTAGTTTTGATTCCAGAACCGGGTAGTTTCGGTTCCAGACCCGAGAACCAGGTAGTTTCGGACTCGGAACCGAGAACCGGGTAATTACACATTTAAATAACCGGGTACCCGAGTAATTTTGGAACCGGAACCGGTTCCCACCACTACTCAGAACGTTACGGGCGTGCACGGTACCTAACGAGCGAGCGAAGCGATCTTGTTATCCGTACGAGCACCGAGCACGTAAAATTCGGGTAACGGTTGAGCATTGTACAATATAATTCTGTATACATGTTGCTATGGTTTTAACAGCCCGTAAAAACTTTCTTTACCACTAGAGACAGAGCTTTGTAATAAGACGTTTACGATCATGCATAACGTCAATTTAATAATTGTTATATTATTGTCAATTGAAACAAATGACCATGGGCAAATTGAAACTATATATCAGTGAAAAGATGAACATATTTTATTTTCACTGGCGTAATATAACGCACAGGCATAATTTATTTTTGAAAAGAATTTTTGTTAAGTACTGAATATGCTAGAAAGACTATTATAAAATTTGCACAATATTTTCTTTTGATTACTATGGAAAATTGTGATTCGCGTACGTAATTATCCGTTTCCGAAACTAGCACATCGTGGCAAATAAGTGCTTTCTACACTTGCGGTAGGTTTATATTGAAATAATAATGTAAAACCTGTTTCACATTATTAGATAAGTGTAGGCTGCATAATATTTTATTTAAATGGAAAATTACTGCAATTGTATAAAGTATACGAGTATATAAAATGATATATATTTTTCCTTTAATTGTGTTGTGTACAGATATATCTTATTCATTTTTATTTATACTACAATACATGCATTTATATTTTTTTTATCATTAAACTCTTTTTCTTTTCAAAAATGTGATAAATCATCAATAATGAATTACTTCATAGGTTGTTGAGTTTGTAGATAAGTTGTTTACAAAAGATAGTAATCTTGTTGACGAACAAAATTGCTTTCCATTTTTTAAATATTTAATAATGAACACATTAAAGTTAAAATAGAATTATTATGTGTGCTACATACGTACATAATTTGTTTCATCATAATAAAAATGTAAAATACATTTGGGAATGGGCCAAGTTTTTATCGCATTTAGCAATTTCTAATTAACCGCCATTTATACTGCGTAGTTTATTTAAAATTAAAATCAGCATACGATAAGGGAGCAAATTATTTTCGGAAGTATGAACAGTATTTCCTCGTTTTCTTTAAGTGTTTCTTCCTATATGGAATAAACTACTTTTAGTTATGAATTATTTGTCGGCTTAAACTGACATCAAGCGAATTTCCTGTCATATAACGTACTGTTTCTGTATTATTTTGAACAATTATTGGAAATCGTATGCTTATTTCACAATGGACGTAACGTAAGCGTAAGAATAACAAGCGTAAATGTAAGCGTAAAGTTGAACTATAGCAGCGTTCACAATGCTGCCACGTATTTCTTATGCTTATGTAGATGCGTAAGAGGTCCGTAAGAAAAACGTGAAGTTGAAATAAGTTCAACTTTACGTTTTTCTTACGGACAAACCGAATTGCTGCGCATGCGCGTGAAATGTCTAACACTAAACAACTAAACAAGTTGACTTGTGATAGTTTTTATTGATCATCATCATGATATTTCTTTTGATTTATACTCGTATAATTAGGGATATACAATTATGATTGATTAATTTAAATAGAAGCTATGAATGCTTGTCTAACAAATAGGATAAAAATTATAAAGATGTTCTTAAGAAAAAGAACATATGGGCAGAGATAGTAGAATATGCAATACATGTATAAAAAAGCTATGAATGATAAATAATAAACTTTGAACTAAAATACCCTAGGTTAATTACTAACAGTTAAAATAACTAAAATCTTAATTTTTACGTCATGTCCATTGTGAACATACATAAGATTTTCATATAATTTTTATGTTATATAGTCTTTACGTTTACGGCTAGTTGATTGTACATCGAGCATTTTGTTGGAATATAATTTTTGAAGTAAATATAGATCAAGTTGTTCAGAGTAATTTTGACAGTTATATGAAAAATAATAAAATAAAACGTTGTCAATATTGTAGAAATACAAACTAAAATATAAACTATAAAACCAGTGTTCGTTAGTCTTCTTAATACAAAATTCATCACATTTATCCTAGAATGCTCTTTTAAAATAATAATTCAGCCGTTACGATATTAGATAATTTACTACCACTTTAATATTGGAATAAATGGGAAGGTTCTAAGTATCCAAGCCCAATCTTGTCTATATTAAATTTAATAAAGTAGTTTGAAAAATGTGTTCCGTACATGACCAAAGTTTTTTGATAACTTAGCAACTGAAATGTTAAATTAGTGTATTATGAATTATTTCAAGCAATAAGTAGGTATTGTATATTGGTACACTATTATTCAGGAAAGATGACTATTCAAGGTCATTTGTTCGAAGAAAGAATACACATCACTTTGCAGCAGTAGCTTAGCAACATTTTGTATTAGAAAGAGAAAGATTATTTGACCTATGTCTATTTAATGTATGTGGTGTGATAGATATACGTAAATAGTGGCATTACTTTCTAACATATTATAAATAATAATGACATATGTCGTAGAATTACAGATACCTAATTATCTACTACACTGCGTTGACGTTTAAATCAAATTATTATTCCTTAGTTTATAAGTTAAGTCTGTTTTTGTATTTTGCAAAAACATATGTGAAAAACATAAATCTTTCAGAAAGGCATTATTTAGATGAAACATACTTTTCAAATTAATTATTCTTATTGTTTCTGTTAAAATGTGTCCGTAAATATTTCATGTTGCACGCCTATGCATGCGAAATGCAATGAAGTTATCTGCAAGTAATATTATATCAGACGGCGCACAAATGGCTTTGAATAGTCATCTTTCGTGAATAATAGTTTAAATATGTTTTGTGTTCCACAACATTTCTGTGAAGTAATGTCTGAAATTGAAAATTGTCCAAGAATGGAGATTTGATGTTATGCAATATACTCTGTTCCATTTAAGCCATTCAGCAGATGTCGTTCGCATCAGCGCCAGTTTTAAGTAGCGGAAATTACATTGGGTAAACTTATCTTATGTCTTCATTTTCAGCCAATCAGAGAGGTCAAAACTATGCCCTATGCTATAAAATACTGAATAGCTTAAATGGAACAAGATATAGTTCAATTCATAATAAATAAATTAAGTAGGGGGCAGCTGTCAGAAATAAATTGCATACATATTTTAGTCAATGAAGGTGCCATGGAAAAAATTATGGTTTATTTTTATGAATTCATTGTATTAAAATCAAAATTTCTCGATATCTATCATACAGGGTGGGGCAGAAAAACCTATCCGATTTCAAAACGTTATAAAATTAAAACCAATCAACTTGTCAAAAATTTTTTTATTAACATATCGCAAATTTTATGCCATTTTTAAATTTAAGTTTTGAAAAGCACATCACTCAAATGTCGTCCTTGGGAGCGGATACACTGATTTAGGCGCTCGCGGTAGCTTTCCATGACTTTCACCGTCATTTCCACAGGAATTTCTTCAATTGCCCGAGCAATTTCCCTTCGTAAAGCAAGAAGGGTCCTTGGTCGATGCTGGTAAACCTTCGATTTGAGGTAACCCCAAAGGAAGAAGTCACATGGAGTGAGATCCGGTGAGCGCGGCGGCCAGCCAAGATCACCTCTCAGGGAAATGAGGCGACCGGGAAACAGTTCCCTGAGAATGTCCATTGATCGTCGCGATGTGTGGGCGGTTGCACCATCCTGTTGAAACCACACATTTTCCACGCCATTTTCTTCCATTTTGGGTCTAAGAAAATTTTCCAGCATGAAACAATAGCGCTCGCTGTTGACCGTTACGGTTTGCCCATTTTCTTCAAAAAAGTAAGGCCCCCAGACGCCTAGGCGGGAAAGAGCACACCACACAGTCACTTTTGGGCTATGGAGGGGTTCCTGATGGATTTCTCGAGGATTTTCGTCACTCCAATATCGAAAATTCTGCCTGTTAACGGCACCACAAAGGTGAAAATGGGCTTCGTCCGTGAAGAGCACAACATCGTCGTTTGGGAGTTCTCGGAGATCGCGACACAGGTTCGTACGGGTTTCAAAATCCCTTTCACTTAATTCCTGTGCAACAACCATTTTGTAGGGATGCATTTTGAGGTCCCGGTGCAAAATGCGCCGAATACTGCGGTTGGAAATCGCCAAAGCGAGCGAATGTTTTCGCGCCGAACGACGCGGGGAACGTTCAATCGCGGCTCTCACATTGGCCACGTTTTCAGGTCCTGTTGCTGTCCTGGGACGTCCAGGCGACTTCTTTTTCAATGCTGAACTCGTCTGTCTAAAATTTGACACCCACACTTTAATCGTAGCGTGATGTGGAACAGGATCATGACGCCCGAGTCCGAAATGAATTCGAAAAGCACGTTGTGTAGCAATTATCGAACCGCCGCATTCGATAAACCGCTCAATAACAAAAGCCCGATGTTCACCAGACCAAGGCATGTTGACTACTGACAAATGGCATAAAACCGGCTTTCTAACGGTTTTTACCCCACTACTCTACCTGCTCCCTCTTCTGGGAAAAAGGGATTTGAAATCGGATAGGTTTTTCTGCCCCACCCTGTATAATAAAGTAATTTAAAAAATATTCAAAAGTGAGGTTAAAATCAAACCTGCTCCATGCCTCTGACGTCATGTTGGTTTGCCTAATAGGTATACATTTTTTTAAAGCGTTGCTTTGAAAATCTCTATTTTGCCAAATTGAATTCCTAATACAAACAAAATCACTGGTTTCAGTTAATTTATTAATAAAATAATTCTATTTCGACATCGGCTGTTCTGCGGCCTTCTTTAGGGAATGCTACAATTTTTGTACATTTAACAAGTAAATAATACAATAGTGGAACTAATACTTACAATAGTCCATAGTCAAAATGAAAATACATAATTATGTGTAACATATAAATTTAGTAAAAAAAAAACATCGTCATAAATATAAAAAATATATAAATAAATTATTGTTATTAAAATACATTATAATAATTTAAATTACTGGTTCTGAAGGACCTGTTTGTCTTCATTCTTCATAGTAGTTTTCAAACTAATTTTAGTTTATATAGGGTATTTCAAAAATACTGTAAAAAAAATGAACAAAATTTTGCCTATCAGTAAATAGACTATAAAAAAACAATAAAATTTTATATGAAACGTTTTTCTCAATTTCTAATAGTTACGAAGTTATTTGAAAATTAATTATTGGACAAGGTCGCCACAACATTTAACATAGTACAATTATTTTATTTAAGAAAAAAAAAACAAAAGCACATCTAAGATGTCCTCTGAAAGGTAAATAAAAAAATCTCATTTAATCAAAGTAGTAACTCTTATAGTTTTCGAGATAGCAGACGTAAACTCCGCCGTAAAAACTCATTTTTCACTGCCTAAAATCTCGGAAACTATGGAAAATCGGACCCATGTTGATTAAGCTTTTATACTCATTTTGGTCAGTACTATATGCCCTTAAATTTTTTTACAGTGTTATAAACACTCTATATATAAATTTTGTCTACAATGTTTAAATCTAAAGTTTATTATGCACTTGCTAATAACCGTTTACAGGATTCAGTTTATTTAAACTTCAATTTAACTACGAAAATCAACAAATTATTTTCGGAAATACGATTTGTTTCTATTTCCTTTTAATAAACTCCGTTGAGTTATTCTAAAAATATAAATACGTCAGAAACTTTTTTCTTACTGAAATATAAATTAGAAGTTGAAATTAGTTTTTGACTCTTCATTAAAAACTACAAACTAGAAGTAAAATATGTATAAATATAGGTGTCAAGAGACTCCATTTTAACTTCATCATGAGGTTGGTATGACTCTTCATTATTCGCGGGAAATGAGCATGTTTTTAACCTTTAATTGAATTAGGAACTTTATCTGCATATGAGATACCACAGCCAGGACCGGATTTATATTAGTGGTGGTTGATGGTCCCGCGACGATGAGAAAATGGAGACCGCCCCCCTCCAAAAAATAAATTGCTAATGCTACGAGTAATACCCACAAGTATAGAGTTAAGAAAAGTATTTCAAATTAGCTCTCCAATGATAGCAAATAGTTGAATTTTCGTTTAAAAATCACTTACATATTAATTTTTCAAAATTATGTGATTTTAACGAATCAGTTTGTCATATAATATTTGTATTTCTTTATTTGAGGAAATATTTTGACGTTTATCTATTATATCATTTGCTTTTGCCGTTGTGCAATTCGAACTGTCTAGTTTCAAAAAAGAGTAAAATTAAAGTCAATTTAAATACAAATATTTTTTCTTATTCTTTGGCAGTTGAATAAAATTTAGGTAAGGAAGGTATTGTCTTTGGTCAAAAAAATCGGTGGTGGGTTTTTGATGAATAAGCACGTTTAAGGGTCCCTAGAATACGATTTTACTATTTTTACGATGATGTCTGTATGTGTGTGTGTGTGTGGATGTGTGTGTGTGTGTGTGTGTGTGTGTGTGTGTGTGTGTGTGTGTGTGTGTGTGTGTGTGTGTGTGTGTGTGACAAAATTTTCGTCTGCGATAACTCTAATACTACAGTTACAAAAATTATCATTTTTTCGTATACTTCTTCGTTATATCCATATGAAGAGCTGATTAGATTTTGGTTACAATTGGTCAACCGGAAGTACCATTATTTGAAGATTTAAACAGTTATCCTTGAAAAACCTATGTTAAATATAATTTTTTCACATTTGATGTTATTATAAATATTAAAGAATATTTTATTCTCTATACGATTTGACTGCATTTTATATTTAATATTAAATGGATATAGAGTTAAAAAATTATAAAGAAATTAAAGTTCATAAAGCAGCTATAGCTATGGAAACAGCTAAGAAAATTCTGATTGAAAGATGTCAGTGTCAAGTGAAATTGACATAGTGTGTCTGTCTTATAATTTTACTGGAAATATAAGGCGCGAGCAGACACGTGACTCGAGGGACCTTGACGTGCTTAGAATCAGCTGATTTGTGTGCGCATGTCATTTTGACAAGAACAATGTCATATTGACAAGACCAATGTTTTGACTTATTTTAATTTTTAACTGCTAAAATGGTATTATTTTTAATTACATGTGTTTTACTGCCTAAATATTATAAAATATGAACATTTTAGCAATTCAAAATCAAAATAAGTCAAAACATTGGTCTTGTCAAATTGACAATGTTCTTGTCAAAATGACATGCGCACACAAATCAGCTGATCCCAAGCTAGTCAAGGTCGCTCGAGTCACGTGTCTGCTCGCGCCCTATAGGATCTTTCGCTCTCTATATGGAATTTGTATAAAATACATACAACTGCTTTAAGGTAATGTACAAGAAATAATAATAATAATAATAATAATAATAATAATAATAATAATAATAATAATAAATCTTTTATTTCTGCAGATACATTATACATTACACTGTATATATAAAACGTCACAAAATAACAAAATAAATGTACAAGAAATAGAATATTTAATTTGCAAGGAACTTTCCGTATGAAATTTGTACAAAATACATAGAACTGACGCCGTGAACTGACGGAAGGTAATGTGCTGGCCACATCAGATTTTTTGAGTAAAATAAATGAAAATACCCAAAAATATCTAAGGTGTCCTTGCAACCGTTGCAACTTGGGCCATTTTCAGATATTTCAGTTGTTTTGCTGCGTAAATTAAACTAATTGAACAAATTTAAAATTGTTATACTTAAGTAATTTTAAATGAAAAGAAGTTTTTGGGATTCAGCCAAATTTATTGCCTCAATCTCAACCGTTTTGACCCCACATGGGTCTTCTTCAAGAGATGAATGATAAAAATAAATGTTCTGTACATAATATTTTACCTGTAGAATCGAATGGCAAAATCGCCAGGCTCGGAGGTACATCCATTTTTGTGTCTGAATCCAGAATTTTGAAAATTTGGAATCTGTGCGTTGAAATATTCTTATCTACATATACAGATCTCAGCTTTATAATGAATGCAATTAAAAAGTCTTGAGCCATTTTTTTCTCAGGTTAACAGTTTCTTCCAAAATGCTTTATACATCCTCCAGATTTTGATAACTACTGAAATAATGTAGGCCTACTATAGTTATTTGTATCACTAGGCCAGAAACTGAACATTTGCGAGACCGAGTTTATTTTGACAGGCCGAGCTGAAAGCGTGGCCTGCAAATATGAGATCTCGCAAAACAGTTTCTGGGCGTGTGATACACATGATTTTTTGTACCGACTTCTCCATAAATAACATAACCTAGAAAATGAACATATATTTTTATCGGTTTGCATTGCAAGTTTAATTATAATTACTTACATTTGAGCTTAAAATTATATATTATATACTTTCGCATATTTTTAATGACAGATGGTGGAAACTCAATTGTATCACGTGAAGTTAGTTGTAGTTACAAAACAAACTAGTCCTAAAGTTGGAACTTTTAATTAATCTATACGAGATGTCAATAATGTCAGCATATTATTATTTTTATGACAGAATTTAGTTATTTAAGTTACAAGAATTAAAGATTTAGCCCTAAAATTAGTAAACATTTTGCTAATTCTTGTGTTGAAAATAATTTTAAATTGACATATCACTAGAACAGTAATGCCAACTCCTTTTGCCGGCCTAGGTCAGCAATAGCGCATGTCTGGACGATTTTGAGTTCTGTAATACTATTCAAAATGGACGGAGGTACGAAAAAGATTTTAAACCACATTACTTTTGCCCAGTTGCACCACTAACACTTAAAATACAATCTTGGTTTTATTCGGTTAGTCAAAGTCAATCAACTAAACACTGAAATTCACAAAATATTCAATAGGAAATAACATCAATCTATTTGGTTAACTGAATAAAACCAAGTTTAAAATTTAAGTGTCGGTGGTGCAAATGGGCATAAAACTTAATATTTAATCTTGGATTTATTCAATTAGTCAATTCAATTAAACACTGAAATTAACAAAATATTCAAAAGAAATTAATAACAATTTATTTTACTAACCGAATAAAGCCCAATTTAAAAATTTAAGTGTCGGTGGTGCAAATTGGGCATTAGCAATGTAAATAATTACGACGAAAAATGGAATTCAGCAGTTATCCAAATTTTTAGTGAACGTTACTTAAAAAAAATATTGTGCGAATCGAAAAATGGCTGAGTAACTTTTTATTACATTTTTTAATATGGGACTGTCCTTGAATTTTGGCTAAAGAATTTCCTAACATCCTGTATATGAAAATCGAATTTCGAAAATTTTGAAGCTATTGGGGAGAATACTTGCAGTTGGGTTTGGAAGATTGTAATAAGAGCCAGATTTATAATCCATAAAATTAATTATATATGTTACATATTTCTATTTTCCTAAAACTCCTGAGGCGGTCGCTAATACGGCCCTGACCGCACAAATATTATATTCACGGTGTATTTTATTTCGCCTCTCAGAACTTGTATGTAACCGGTGTGGTTGAAGAAATTGTTTATTATGTTGCGCTGCAGCTTATGTAACTTGCAATTGCAATCTAATTCTCAAACGACGGATAGAGTTTATTAAATAAATTTGAATTGTAATGATGAAAATAAGATTGCGAAATATTTTAAAAAGGATAAGTAGTAATAAGAAAACATTTTATTTGCGAAATAATAATACAATGTAGAAACATTTAAATATAGATGTAAAGAAGTTTTAGTTGGTGAACTTATATTTAGAATTTTGTAATAAGTATGTATTTATGTCCATTATACACTTTCGTACGCAATTCTTATACGCATCAAATGTTATTTAATAATAATAAAATGCAATACTCGAATTTTCTATTTTAGTTAAAAAGGATCTCAGTGACAAAACAATATTTTTTATTTGTCTTATATCGAATATAGGACTAGAAAATGTTTAAAATCGAGACCCGTACAGTTTTTTTTAAATAATCGAGTCCTATTTGGAGTTGGGCACGTGACTAACTTTTTGTTCACGATCACGCACTCTCACGTAACTAAAACTGTAATCACGAATAATCACGCACGGCTTTTTATGTTTGATTCACGACCACTCACGCCCGATTACGCACGGTGGGTCACGTTCGTGGCACGTAATTGTTTCTATGTACATTTAAGCCTGTTTAACAGTCATAATTTGTTAACAAATTGGTAATAAGTTAGGTAACAAATTGGTTACATTTGAAACGAATGTTTATGGGTAAATAGGGTGTTCTATTCCATCACAAATATTATTATAAATTTGGTAACAAATTTGTTAACAAAATTATGAGCGTGTCAAACGGGCTAGAGAAATCGGAGCAACTGTGTATACAATTTTGGGTACAATAATAACACAACTTTTATACAAAAAAGAATACTGTTGATGACATATCTGGACATACTAATAATAAAAAGAATGTAAAGTAAAATATAGAAATTAAGACAATTTAAAAGAAATAGATGAAAACTTGTACACACGGCCGATTAAATATCAATCACGCCTGATCACGCACGATAATTTTTTAGTGCCTCACGCTCATTATTCATAGTTATTATTCATCACATTCACTAAAATTTATTTAAAATTGCATTATTTTTAATAAAATATGTCAGTTTTTTATGATGAAAGTTAATATACCGGGTGGCGCGCTTAAGACGATCCACCCTTAATATTTTTTTTTATTTATAATAATTTTTAAATTTTCTTTATATTTGGTATTTGACATTTGAAAGTTAATGTCTCCGGTTAAATTGGAAGCGCTACCATAATGCCAATACCAAGATCTGTGAGCCCTAAAGTCTAGTTTACAAATATATATATATATGATGAACCCCAAGTATATTTCTCGAAGGACCACCCGTAAATATACGAGAATAAAATGTTGTACGTTGATAAATTTGATTTTATTTTACGAAGAAATTAAATCTGTACAATATTTACTTTTATTTAAATATTGTGAGTGATCCTTTATTTGTCTTGTGTCTAGTCTCGACTATTGTTTAAACCCGACTGCTTTGCAGTAAATTTTACATTGTCGTCTCTGACGTCTACCGTTAAAGTTCATAAACATGTTGGTGGGGTGTACAAATGACCATTGGACAATATATAAATAAAAAAGTTATTAACGATGGATCGTCTTAAGCACGCCCCCGGTATAAGAAATGTTTTCGCTATGTATCATAACGAAATTGTGCATTGTTCGGGTAAATTAATTTGTGTGAAACTATGGACAAAACTGAAATAGTACATTAAATAACAAGTACCAATGATTAGGCAATCTGTTAACGTACGAGTACAGATTTGGAAGACGAGCCGCTAGGCGAGTTTTACAAAGGACGAGTGCGTTAACAGGGCTTATGAAATATGTTTTTTATATTATTTTTTTCTATTAAGGTAATTTTACAATGAGATTAAAAAAATGGAACTTGTCACAGATATGATTTGGGTTTTTTTTGTCGGTTATGTTGGTAGCGTTTCTCACTAAACAATTGAAATTTCACATTTTGACAAATTGTGTGTTGTGAATTTTGTCTGATTGTATACATTAATATATTCTGTCAAACAGTGCGCTTATAGATTCTGTAAACGACGTGTTTGTAGTGCTTTGATAGATCTATAAAAACACCGAAAATAGAAAGTAGAAGTATTATATATATATATATATATATATATATATATATATATATATATATATATATATATATATATATATATATATACAATAACAATAATAATGATGATAATAATAAAACACATGAATAATAGTTCCCAATAAATAGTTCAAACACAAATAATACAACAATGCAGAATATAACAATTAAAATAAATGAAACAAACGGACACAGCTCGATTACAGAACCATAGTGTACTTTTTTTTAACTAAAATGTTCTATTCTGACTTACATTATCTAAATGAATTTTGTTGACCGTTTGAAAGTAACAGACTCATTAGTAACTTTCATGATTGCTGTGCCTAAAATACCAGCCGACGTTGTAATATGACCGGATTTGGGTGATGTTTAAAATATTTTAAGCTTTGAAACTTTTTTCATACGTATGCAAGTAAAAAATTGAAGAGTTAAATCATATTTAATGACACTTTAATTCTAATTCGAAAAAGTACATTAATTTTTTGAGCGATCACATTAGTTAGTGGAAATGTAAATAAATATACATACGTTTTAAATAATATGAAATAGTATGACATATACTATACAGGGCCTAATTTAGGCCAAGTGAACTGAGGCGTTTGCCTAGGATCGGGAACAATTAGAAAAAAAAATAAAAACGAAAAGCAGTTATACATACGTTTCATCATTGATTACGTTCTAAACAGGATCATTAGTAACATTCGGCGTTGGACAAAATTGATTAAATGACAACAATTTTTGATTTATTTACCTTCCTCCAAATGTAAAGCCCAATGCAATATATTTATGGAACTAGTCTAAATTTATCTCATGCCTTATTAAATATACAAGCTCGGGACAGGCAATATACTATTCGTGATAAATTTGAATTTTATGTCGGCAGATATATGTTTCCATTAGCCAATAAGTTTCTGACGGTGAAACTTTATTCCTATCGGATGTTTGTCATTGTGGACATAATAGCTCTGAATGAGTGGAAATTAATTACGCCATGATATTAATTGATTCACGTCAGTAGTTACGTTTAATTAATAATTGCAAACTAATAAACATGTAATCATCATAGTCGGCCGGTTAGCTGCTAATTAGATGCCTCGGTGAGATGCAAAAGGAGACTGAGTTCAGGCAGAGAACTTGGAAAGGAGTACAACTATTAATTATTAAATTACTACACTCCACCCTTATAAGATATTCACAAGTAGGAGATTCACTGTTCAAACTTTTCACATCTCAACGCAAACTTAGGATCAAACTTCACGTTGTTATTTAATATAATAAAAACTAAACGAGTAGCTTTACGAAAGGAAAAACGGCTGTTTAATCTGTTATCAGCTAGGAAATAGACATTTATTGACAGGGGGTCTGATGTTCCGTGAACCCGGTTTTGTGCTATTTGCGCAGGCTACAAATGCACTGTATTCCTGTGTAATGCCAGAACAAAATTTAGTTCCCAGTCCGGCTCGCCCATGTTTGTGGTACATCTTTAATGGGAAATTAATACTTCACGAAACTACTGTAATGTGCCGTCAGCTTCATATTATGCGAACAGAGAAAGCATAACGTGGGGTATTCCCGTCTTTGTTTTGTACATTCTGATATGATTCTGATTTAAAAAATTATTTTTTCTATTTTAGTGTTCTTATGAGTCTATAAAAGCACTGTTTATCACTGAAAACACGACGTTTAGAAGATCTATAAACGTACTGTTTTTGGCGCTTTTCATGTTCTAGAGGTGGTAGTCATGCTTTCATAACTGACAGATAACTTCAAAATGGTGAATTGTTCGTGTAGAAATATTACTTCTAATTGTGGATTTTTATCCTTTCTCTAGGTGATAAGCCTTGAAAGAAAAGAAATTTATAGCTATAGCTGTGTTAGTTAAGAAAGTATAAGAATTTGTGAAGTTAAAATTTCAACTAAAAAATATGAAACAAGAAACAATGCGCTCAGGTTTACTTTGTCAAAATAATTAAAACGGTAAATTTTATTTATTACACTTTAAATTTATGGCAAAGCAATTTTGAATTGAATGTATTGTTATTCCAGGCAGGTTATGAAATGTATGATGCACGTTACTTGAAAATGTTGACACTGTCTACTCAATTTGTGGCGGTTACTAGCAAACAAATATGAAAAGTTGAATAACTGTTGCCGTTATCTGTGCAACTGAGCAGTGAGTGTTGACAAAATGGTGGAAAGTAAAAGTCTAAATCAATAAATTGTTCATTAAAGTATTTCATTATTTAAAGAGTTTTATTTATATGTTGTTTCACAATAAAAAGGCTTGATGGTCCACGTAACGTCCTTCATTCCCATATTCAAGTTTTATTTATGATAATAACCAACACGAACCACCGATAAGTCAAATCAGGATGGTTCATTAATAAACCTTGGAGTTCATTGTATGTATTAGTTTTCCTCTTTCATAATTGTATAATGCTTGATACAATGTTTTAATGTAAACAATCGGACAAAATCACAAGATACACAAACTGTCAAAATGTGAAATTTCAATTTTTAGCGGGAAACGCTACCAACATAACTGATAAAAAACACCAACACATATTTTTGACAAGTCCTTTTTTTAAAAATCTAATTGTAAAATTACCTCAATAGAAAAAATAGTATAAAAAAACATGTATCATAAGGCCTGTTGACGCACTCGTCCTTTGTAAAACTCGCCTCGCGGCTCGTTTTCCAAACTTGGACTCGTACGTTAACAGATTGCCTTATGATACTTGTGTTTTAATGTACTATTCATTGTCAAATGTCAAATAGTTAATGTCCTTAGTGCACTTTCAATACTATTATTTTTATTCTTATTGTCGACATACTTCCATTTTCTCTTCTATTGAAGTCAAAACGGTTGAAAACATTATTTATTTAAAAAATCTACCAAAAATTGTCATGAATAAATGCCTAGATTTTGAAATGAATTTATATAATTTGAAGTAAAAATTTGATTACCTGAAGAAAGGAATATTCTATAATGGACTCCATTCGGATTTACAACTATTTATTGAAGAACTCTTTACAATATTGCGACTTAATTTTTATATTAATTTTTTGACACTTGACATGTGGGGTTATTATAATATTTTTTTTTTCATTTAATTTTTATACAGAATGTAGGGCTGATGTTCCAGTGTGTAAAGGAGGGAAAACCCCCGTGTTTCTATCGCTCAGGCGTGTTTTGTTATTATACGAATCTTGCATCATGGCGCATTCCAGTAATATAATATTGAGTTCAGTGAATATAGTAGATGTTTCATTGGTTATAGCACAGCTGGCTGCTTTATGAAATTTATTTTTTTTAATAATTTTTTAACTCTATTCCCATTGAATATAATTATAAAATGTAATCAAATCGTATAGAGAATAAAAATTCATGAATATTTAAAAAAATATATTTAACAGGGTTTTTTCAAGAAAAACTGTTAAATCTTCAAATTAGAGTACTTCCGGTGGACCAATTATAACCAAAATCTAATCAGCTCTTCATATATGAATGTAAAGAAGAGGAACACGCAAAAATGATAATTTTTGGAAAGGTGGTATACGTTCATACAGACATCATCGTAAAAATAGTTAAATCGTATTCTAGGGACCCTAAAACGTGCTTATTTATTAAAAACTCATCATCGAATATTATTTTGACCAAAGACAATACCTTCCTCACCTAAAGGTGACTGACGGTAAAAAGTGTAGATATAATAAAAATTCAAAGTGTATAAATAAAGTCAAATTGTAGATAAAAAATTACTGTTTCCGAAATCGACACTAAAGTACACGATATCATTCCGCGAAGTTAGCCAAAATAGTATCTAAAGTAAAACTTTACTGACTCTTATTCAAACTTGAATTAACCTAAATTTCTAACTTCTATAAAAAAATATGCATATTGAAACTTTCTTTCACTCGATATTCAGTGTTCACCTCGGTGTTCACATACCAATCAACTCGATGAAGACTGTCTAACTAATCATTTTTAAGTTATTGGTAAACTGGAATGTCCAAAGAATGATGTTTGTGCTGTTAAAGTATTTGACAGGTCTTAAGACATTTGATAGTACTTTTGTTACCATAGCCATCTCCATCGCAACAGCTATTTATTTATGTTTTTAAATAATAATTTAACGATTTCGGAAAAAATATAATGTATACCTCGGCACTAAAGTATTTTTTATTACTCATATGATATATTCTCTTCGGCTACCGACTCCTGAAATAAATTCCATATTCGTAATAAGAAATTATACTTTAGTGCCTAGATATACAAATACATAACTAATCAGCCCTATTTTGTAAGAAAGTTGTTATTTCTTAGCAACGTTGTTATAGCAAATAACCAATAATAATTCCGAACATTGAATAAAACATGAAAATGACAGGCTATTCTATTTCTATTGGTTAAAATTTATAGCAACGTTGCTAAGATTTAACAACTTCCTTACAAAATAGGTGTAATTATCTATTTTTGATGTTAATTGTTACTTTTATCAACAAAAAATGAACGCACAAAGCCTACTTTTAACATCAGGTACAAAATAAACTTATTTTAGTTTATTTTCTTTGTAACGTTTCTATACGAAAAGGACTCTTATGAGATTCATGTAAAAATTTCTATTGGTCAAATATTACCAAAACTAATCAACTCCTCACATAAATGTAGAAATCTTGTTTGTATATCAAGTTTCACAGCGTTTGAGAAATTGAGTCCGTAAAATCCATAGATACACACTCACATATGACACAAACCACAAACATATCGTGAAAATGTAGAAATCTGATTCTAGCTTTTAGGGATCTTAGAACGTGCTTATTCACCAAAATCTGGATATGTGATTTCTAAATCTCACTCAGCTACAACAACGTGACGGTTAAATGTAAATAATACATTTTTTTCTAGTAACCATAATCCAGCTGACACCTTCGATATTAGAAGTATTAGAAATAAATAATGGAGTAGAATTCTATGTACATAGAAGGTATATTTTAAACTGGACAAAAATAAATATACCTACACTGACTGCTTTACGACACGAGTATATACCGAGTGACCCACGCACTCGTTGATATAGAAATTTAACATTTTTTTATCTAACTCGATGTTCATTTTTTGAAATAATCGCATCCTAGATTTATTTTTATCATGGCTTTAAATTAATTTTACTGAATTACCTAACATAAATTCAAAAATTTTGCAGTCAAAGAATTCAGACCTTTATGGTCAAAATTTCTATGTGTAAAGCACCCCATAAAAATTTAACGGGACAGATAATATTTGAAAAAAACTGTTTTTGCATGTAAAGTGCTATGTCAAGGATTTCTTGGAACACCCGGTATATTACGGGATAAATAAATATTTTTACAACAGAGGATGTTTATCTAACTTCGCTTCTCGACCACTCGCTATTGTCTAGAGTGTTCCACAACGATTACTTTTGTGTTAAATTATTATTAAATAAATAAATAAATATATCATCACGGCAAAGCACCCATTGTTTGGTATGCCAATCTGCTTTATCGGTAATGATGATGACATATTTGTACCGTGCGGGCGTTTACAAGGCGACACCTCACGGGCACTCATTGCTGGCGTTGAGAGTGTACCACAGGGGTCAACTTTGTGCCATTTAAAATTGGAAATATTTGGCGTCGGTCGGGATCGAACCTGGTTCCCCAGATTGAGATGAGATGAGACCCCATTATTAACGTTATTACCCATAAAACTCTGAACTCAGTGGCGTAACCAGATAGGGGTTAGATCCTGGAAGATCCCGAAAAAGAAAATTTTTAATAAGAGGAACATTACGAAGTTACAACGGGGCTAAACAAATGCGAGTGTAATATAACAAACAAACGCAAATGTTGATTAATTTGATTAATTTCATATTTACATTCCAAAAATTTGAGCATCGTCATTCGAAAGAAAATAAAGAAGTGCCTTAATAATGTGCAAATTAAAATCCAGTATTATTTCACACTTGAAGATACTTGCACAGTGCAAAATTTACATTTTTGCCTATATCTAGTATACATTTTTTCGCAAATAACAAATATCATTAAAGTGGTCTGTTAGGGCCATTTTCACTACAGATGGATTAATTTTGCGTTTGATAATTACCTACAATTAACTTACAGTTTGTATAAATAATATAATTTATTGGCCTATTCTGTAAAATATTCGCATAACGAATCGTTATCATAATGAAATTCGTTATGTCTACTTAACAACAATCGTTATCTTCGTACTCGTATTCTGTAACATATTTTAAAAAATAATAACCTTGAGAACAAGTTAAGAACTTTATTTCCTAAAATTAAATTATAATTTTAAATGAACTTTATAAAATAATTCAATATCACTCACAAAACTTCTAGGTTAGATAACTTCTGTCAATCTGTCAGCTGTCAGACTCTTTCTTCTTATTGTTGTTGAGGGCTGTGCTAGAGCTACTACTACCATCTGTAGACAAATTGTGAAGCTTGCGCTACGCGGTAGGAATATATACTTATTGAATAATTTTAATACTACCTTGCAAAAATACTATAACGCGATGGGTTTTTGAGAACATTATTCAACATAATAGCAATTTTATTTTGACAGGAATAAAAGCACTGAATTATTGACAAAAGGTTTATGTAACGAATGATTTTTTCAGTCGATAAAAAATAACGTTATCGTTTTCTTTTTTTCGTTATGTAGAATTAAATTATTGTTAACAGAATACCACTTTAACGATTATCGTTATAATAACGATATGACATTTGACAAATGCTTAATGTCATAACGAACGTTTGCAGAATAATGGGTATATTCTGTACAGCATCCGTTAAAAATTAAAAGCCGTTAAATTTTTAGAAGCCGTTAAAATGATATTTCTGTTCTGTAACTACATTTCCGTTAAAATTTGATATATTTTCTGTTAATTTTGACATTAAATTAACGGCAGCTAAAATTATTATTTTCCTAATCTGTACTACATTTCCGTTAAAATTTTAAAGGTTTCTGTTAAAATACCCCGTTAAATTTTGACTTTTTAACAGCTTGTCAGGAGTACATGTCAATTTTTTAAATTTCAATATATGAAGATTAAACGAACATGAATTAAGTAATTTAATTCAAATAAAATGAATTAGAGATTTAGAACATGAATAGCTGCAGTAAGTATACATTAATTTCTAGTTTTTATATGCGATTGTAAAATATAATTATATTTTTCAAAGGAGAGATTTACGAGAAAATCAACTGAGAGATGTTACTGTGTGATCCTTTTTCTTTTCCAGTAACATTTAATTCAAATTTATTTTCTCTAACTTTACCCTTTAGTTTTAAATTCTGAGAAAACCAGCTCAATATATATGTACATATTAATAAAAATATGGTGTTTTTGTTTATATCTTACTTTGTGCTTTTGAAGTTTGTTGTAATATTACTGGTATTTAACAAATTTGTTAGTTGTGCCCATTTTTTTGAAAAAAATCTTTTTTCGGGCTTTTAAATTTTGCTGTTAACTAAACATCTATTTTGTTCCTTAAACTCAATCAATAATTGAATTACTATTTAATAAATACTGTTTACCACAACTGCAGCTCCAATTATTTCTCATCATCCCTAAAATCAATCAATAATGTTTTTTTTTTTTGTTTGGTTATTCTCTATAACCAGCTGCTGGATATTATTATGGACACGTTTGGATTTCAAGAATGTGTCAAATTTTTATTTTTATTCAAAAATCTCTGATAAATTGATCAAAGACTAGCGTTTTTGGTTAATCTGTTTCTCACGTCACATCACTTTTTAACAGACCCGTTAAAAATATAAAAACGGACCGTTAAATTTTTATATAACAGAATAGTAAATAATAACAAAAATTTTAACGGACAGTTAAAATTTAAATTTTAACGTCATCTAAATTTTAATGGAAAAGATACAGAATACACCCATAAGCTTATTAAACGATTTTCGTTATTATTAGTGATGCCGCGAGATCTCGCATTTTCGAAATCTCGTCTCGAATTTCTCGAATTTTATTAACCTTATTCTCGTCTCGACATTTCGAGACGAGACGAGAGTAATGCCCTCGAGATTTGCTCGAGACGAGAGTGGAAAGTCGAGATCTCGAATGTATTTTTTTTCATTATGCAATTAAAATATAAGTACCCATAAAAGAACAAAATATTCATCGGTATATATAAATATTTAAATTGCCTCTTCATTTACGTTCGTATTTACTTATTCATTTTAAAGTTATTTTGGGTTTTAGCAAAAAAAAACCCAAAAGTGATACCTATGATGTACTCTTCACACCAGCTTCAAGTGGCCGCACTAATACCCAAATATATAATTATAATTACCAATATCTGCGTACAAAACTGATTGACACGCTCAGCAACGGTTAATAATGATATTGAGTATTTTTTATACCTAACCATTTAAATACCACACAGTAAAATAAATAAGTTTTAATTAATGGTACCTATTCGTTTCTTTGCTAATTATAAATTCGAGACTCTCGAGTCGAAATCGAGAGAAGGCAAGAAAAGTTATGACGAGACGAGAGTGGATTGATTCTCGCCGTTTCTCGTCTCGCGGCATCACTAGTTATTATTATAACAATATAGCGTTTTAACGATTCGTTATGTTATAACGATGCTTACAGATTAACCCCATTACTTTGTTGTAATTGAAACAGGTGTGTACATTTCTATTAAAATTTGTGTCTAATTGTATAATATCTACCTAAAAATATTTTTGTCGCGGATATACTCTGGTTAGTTAACTTAGTTCAAAATTTGGTTGGTGAAACGTGGAGTTAATTTATTCCTTGGCTAGCTAACCTGAAATGTATCCTTACTTTGATGAAAACGACCCTTAAGGCTGATTACATACTGGGCGGTTTTTACCGCGGCGGTAAATTTGCCATCGTCGTCTATAGAATTTGATGTGTTTACACACTAAGCGGTAAAAGCGCCGCCGCTTATTAGCGGTAAAAGTAACCTTATTTTGGCTTATTGGTATTTTACTTTGCCATTTGACAAGTTACTTAATTGGGTAAATTTAAAATGAACCGCTAAGAAATTCTCACTATATGGTTATACCGTCGACGGAGAAATAGGAAAAGAAAAAATCGCTTTATTTGGATCCATCAAATCAACCAAAAGCGACGAGAATTTGGAGCTTTTAACACCGTATTGGAAGATTTGAGTAATGACGACACCAAGTTTTTTAATTATTTTCGTATGTTTGTTTTGTCATTTGATGAACTGCTTGGAAATCTAAAAGATAGCATTCAAAGGAGAAGTACCCATTTGAGGAATTGTATTAGACTTGTGGAAATGCTGGTAGTCACTTTGAGGTTATCTACGTCATGCATTTTTCGATTTTGCACTCTTTCCAAAATAAAAATGTGTACTACCAACAAGTGCAAGCGGCGAAAAATTCGCTGAGTGTGTAAGCGCCCATTTGGTCACATGTGCCACTGTCTTGGCGGCGACGGCAAAACTACCGTTAGCGCCAGTGGTAGTAGGCGGCAGCATAGCTACCGCCAACGGCAAATCTATCGCGCGGCTTTTCTTCCGCCCAGTGTGCAAACTCCCATTTGATTCTTCGTACCACTGAAGGAACGACGGCGACGGTCAATTTACCGCCGCGGTAAAAACCGCTTAGTGTGTAACCGGCCTAATGTGGTACCTTTTTCTTAATTAACCGCGACTTCGTATCTCTTACAGTTCTCGAGATCCCCATGGTGGACAAGTTATCCTGGACACCTGTATATTTGAATTCGATTTTGATCACAACCCATTATTAATTTATAATGCCGTCATCATATCATGCGGTTATGATTCATGTAATAAAATTACATTTCTTACTTTATGAACGTATAACGTACGTCAACAGCACAATTATTGTAGAATTACACTGTACAATTATTCTCAAAATATTTTTAGCATGAAAGAGTCTAGGTTTGTGTCTAGCAGAATAGTTTCGCCTATTTTTATTTTCCATGTTATTAGTTTTTACATCAGTGACGCACAAACCATTTCACGTTTACGGTTTACGTAATGTTGAGACAACAGACATGACAAATCTGTAACTACGGTTTTGCATGCTTCACTAATTTTAAGCAACGTCAAACACATTCCTATAATTTGAAAGAGATGGGAACGTAATGACTTACTTAAGTGGAACAATGGACGTAAACAAAGCTATTTGAATTTGAATATACTTTTTTTCGAGTGTTATTTTATATTATAGGTAGGTATTATAAAAACAATGTTTGAAAGAAGGTTTTTCCTAAATAAAGAAACATAGTTACCTAAATATAATTTGAAATATTGAATTATATGCATTGAATAAAAATTAGATAACTAATGTTAATTTTTACAAATTTGCACTAATGCGTGTTAATAATGAAATAAATTGTTGTATAAATTAAAAATTACTTTATTAATCATTTAATTAATTAATAATTTCAACAAAAATTTTCGACTAGCCAATATGAATATACCAAATAACCAAATTTCATAAAAGAATATACTTTCATTATGTTTTACTAATTTCTCTTAATTCTGTAATCCCCTATTCTCAAGTGACAAAGTGATTTTAAGTTACATCCATAATTTTGCGACCGTTGCCATAACAACGTCTGCGAAGTGTTTAGTTCGCGTCCGGTTCCACAAAAATGATTTTTTTTTTATTTTGTGCCTGACTGCATCCCAAATATTTTGCGGCCTAATGGTATACCCAGTCCATTCCTGATACTTTTTCATGTAGAAATATTATATATTATTGGCACTTAAATCCTTCAATTATCTTTTTTGTATTAAACAATCACAATTTAAATTGTCACTTAACTTTTATTATATTTTACTAATACATAATAACTACATGCTTTAAGTTTTTCACATTGAAACCATTTGTCCACATATAGGTAATTTGTGAAAAGTTGTAAATAATAAATTCCGTCTGACCTTCACATTTCAATGCTGCAGCGACTAAATTTCGTTTTCGTTTCGATTCCAACACCAATACTCGTTGTTTCATACATATTTAACTCGCACAATAATTTATTTCTGTTGTTGTTCACCCTGCACATTGTTCCAATTTCATTTACTAAATTATTTATGCGCCTCTCAAATTACTGCAGAGGGAGAGTGTAATTGAATGTCTGTTTTTCATGCTCGTTCTAAGAAACTCGACTCAATATATAGGAAAGAGCAAGATATTCCCTTTAGTTATTCTTATACCAGTTTTTTTAAAGGGTGATGAACTTCAAAAATTATTACTTTCCATTTTATTCGTGAGTTAAAAGTAAATATTGTAACGTGGAACGCCCGCCATCGCAGTCGCTGTCGCCGCAGCAATTAGTGAGTCTATAGCGATGACGCAAACGCGCTAGTAGCCGGGCGAGGCAAACAGACGAATCGCGGCCTGTTTAATTACTTCCGGTCGCCTGAAACTTTTGTGTTCATTGTTATTATGTGTTCGTACATTCTAGAGCTTTTCTAGAATGTAATGACAGCTGTATATGAGACGTAGCTATGCTCGAGAGACAGTTAGTTAGAGTTATGCCCGGTTGCAGAAACGTTAATCAACGCGTTGTTCGGTTAGCGGTTCATCAAAACGAACAAATGCAAAGTGATTTTTTGACAGCAATGATTTAAATGTTATAAGAACAAGGAAACTGATTCGAATTTGTTCGATTTGATGAACCGTTAATCGAACAATGCGTTGATGAACGTTTGTGCAACTGGGCATTAGAGTGTTAGAGAGTAAGTGTTAATGAAAAGCACAACAGTATCGTAGTGAGCGTATGCAGTTGGTGTCGAGTAGGTACTCGGGACGTTACTGGTATATTGGGATAGCTGTGGATGTGAATACTCGGTAGTGTTGACGAGTATTGTGAAGCTATAGTGTACGGGGACAGTAACAGCGAGTCTGGAAGTTACTAGTATATTGGGATAGCTGTGAAAGTGAAGTGGTGGTAGTGTTGATGAGTATTGCGAAGCTAGGTGTACAAGGACAGTAACAGCGAGTTGGAGTGGATACTTGGCATTGGCGTTGAAGAATTGCGCATACGGATAGTGGGTGATACTGAGGCTGTGGAAGAGAGTGAGTTACATAAATAGACAGATAGTGTTGTGAAAGAGATGATTTCTGTCCGAGCAGTTAAATATACAGACGCTGTTGAGTTAGTTGATTATATAGACGCTGTGGAGGTCGGTAGGCGGACAGTTGAGCATGATATAAGTATATAGTGATATAAATATAGTGATATAAATACAAGAGGCTGCAACAGACGGGCAGTCTATGATTGGAACGCGTAGTGAAATTAATAATTTGTAATATCGTGGAAATAAATAGTAGTGTTAATTGGTTAAGTAAATAGTGTTAGTGTTAGTGTTAGTGTTATCTAGTTAATTATAGTTTTACTCTTAATTAGTTTTTAATAATTGTTTAATATTAGTAATAGTAACTTTCATTATAGTTTAATAAACACTTGTAATTGTCTAATATTTACATCCAAATAAATATAAAAAGGTTACAATATCATTTATACGAGTATACATCTGAATACATAAATATATAATTCGTTTATTGGTTTATTCATTTCTCTTTGTTTGTCCCAGTTCTGCTGATTTTGGAATTGAAATATTTGTACCTAGATCATTCTCTCGCTCACATTTAAGTTTGTTGTGAAGAGAGCAATGTGATGAAATTTTTGGGCGACTTACTTGCATTTTAAGAATTCCTTCATATCGAAGTTAAATATCAAATAAAAATTTAATATTTCTGTGTAAATTTTGCTTTATATATTTTGTTTAATTTAAAATTTAATTGTCTTCAATACAATTGGACATAACAATATTTTCTATTAAATTCTAATATAAACTTATTCTCAATTCTAATAAATTACGTAATTTTTCTACCAGGCGATAAGTTAAAATTTGAAGTATTTTTAATACAAGGTTATGTTCATGAACTTAATTTATTTTTATGTGATAATGAAAAATGACACTACACATTAACCAGATAATTTCTATACAAAAATTAAATAATTTGTACGTTGTAATTTACAAATTGCGTATTACAAATATTTTAAACAATTTATATTTCATAATTTCTCAAATTATATACATATGTAAGAGTCTACGAGTAGTTATAGTATGGTCCATTGAAAGACGCACCATAATGATTTCATTGTTAATTTTGAAATATTCAATTATTGTCTCCCCTAATTATTTTTTCAGCAAAACAGGTAAATAGTTTTGTGTAAAGAAAAAATCTGATGTGGCCAGCACATAACCTCTCGCTAGATATTTTACCTGGTTGTACGCATAAAACGAAAAATATTTTTAAATACATATGTACATATGTTCATGTCTCACTACAAAATAATTCTCACATATATTTGCAAAATCTATGGGATATTTTAATATAAATTATGTACAATACATACATTTTCTTTATATTCAATATCCTGAAATTTTCTTTTTCTACTTTCCTTTTCTTCTTCTTTATATTCGTCATTTTTTCCTTTTACATTCTTTTGCGTTGTTGACTTTTTTTATTTTCATAATCCTCATAATAATGTACAAAATGAAGAAGAATGTTGTTAAGAGAGTAGGAATGAGCCAGTTGAGATGGTTTGGTCATGTGGAGAGAATGAAGAGTGAACGGCTTGTAAAGCGTGTATATCTTGGTGAAATTGAGGGTGTTCGATTGCGTGGCCGTCCAGTGTGTAAGTGGATGGATGTGATTGAAAAGGTACTAAAAGAGAGAAAGTTTCCGAGTGGGAAGAGAAAAAGAGCGTGTATGAATGCGATTATGAATGTGGCTGAGGCGAAAGAAGTGTGCTTAGACAGGAATGTGTGGCGAAGGATGATTGTTTCGTAACTATTATTGTGGTCCGGTTGCGGTATTTCGCTACCGAAAATCGGTCACTTTAATATGTTAAGAGTGAGGAATATTTATGTTGTACCTATGATGTCAGATTAGTACGAATGTTGTTGAAAGAGAGACTGATTTTTTTTGGATGATGTTATTGTTATTCTTTCGGGTTTGTGCTAACCCACTAAGTGGGAAATGCGTGATTTTATGTATGTATGTATGTATGTACAAATATTTTTGACAGTGGCATACAAATATTTTTGACAGTGACATTTATGTGTCAATTACAAACGTTTGAATTTCTTGCCTTGTAGTAGTTTGATCTGAGATTTTTTACATCAAATTATTTTATATGCATTTCTTTATCTCTCAATCTATAGAAGATATACTAATAAATTTATATTTATCGAATAAAGAATTTAACGTTCTTTAATATAAGTACTCGTATTTACATAAATTTTCGATAAATAATATTTAGATGATTTTTTTCTTGTAACTACTACTTCCGGTTGTCCAACTGTTACCAAAACTTAATCAACTCTTCCCATTATTGTTAGAGTGAGGAATCCGTAGTTAAAAATGTCTTAAGTCTTATAGTATTTGAGAAATCGTGAATCCAACATCCACACACACATACGGACATCATCTTAAAAATGTTATAATCGGATTCTAGGAATCTTAAAACGTGCTTATTCACTAAAATCTGGATATGCGATTTTTAGCATGAATACAATACCGACCTCTCTTAGCGAGAAGTAAAAAAATTTAGTATCAATATTTTTAAATTTGCTACTTTAGTGATTGAGTAAACTTAATTTAAACCATTTACGGCCAAAGATTTTTTGTAATCTACTATTTTCTGAAAATTTATCTTGTTTCTATCAGTCGCCTAATAGCATAATTTATGTTACTAAATGGCCACCTCTTCCCTAAAAAAATTCTTCTCCATTTTTTGCCACGCCAATTTTTTTCTTGATAACAAGTTGATCTCTACAGATCTACTAGTAAGGTGTTATTTTTAGGTATGAATAATTGTTAATTTGTACATACCTACCAAATCAAGCCAAGCCTGCTGTTTTAAAATGCTTGAAATTTCAACCAAAGACTTGAAAAGTTTGAACAGCTTGAAAAATCTTAAAAATAAAACCTACTTAATATTTTAAAAGTTTGAAATTTCAAGCCTAAACCAGCAAGAAATTTTAAAATCTTGAATTTTGAAACTAATTCATATGCGTTTTTATTTCAATCCAAGTAATAAAAATTAATTATAAGTTATAAGAATATTAATAATATTTGTATAAACTGTTTGTACTTGATGATAAGGTTTTACTTTTGTAATTGATATAAAAATTAACTTCTTTGATTGTATAAAAAAATAATTGAAAATAATAAATTAAAATTTCTGTCAATGATGAAACTATTTTTCATAGATTGTATTGTATCGAGTGTTGCACATAATTGCGAATGTAAATTTATTATTAAGCCATCATGAACTCCTCTTTACAGTAACCTAACGGCTTCCGTTTATCTAGCGGTACTTATATTTTATACATTATTCTTGTGTAGGTTTGTCCTTCAAACTATCTGCAATGAATGTGCAAAGAATATTATTTATTAACAACTTTACAAAGTTTTAAATACCTGAGATAAATGTCATATAATCTGTAATTTATATTGTGTTCAAAGTTTCCTGTAAACATTTAGTAGGAAATTTATTTTACAGTTTTACAAAAATAGAATATTTATTCGATATTATTTACAGTGAAAATTGATGGTTAGGGTATGTTAAGGTATGTTTAAACCTTTAATCATATGTTACGTAAATCATCATGTATATAATGTTTAATGAACATTTATTATTTCGAAATTACGATAATGTAAACGCCATTATGAGCTGTCTACTTTAATAGGTTATTGGTGACAGATATTTTTAGACATGGTAACCTTTTCTTATATAAAAATTCAATACTACACAATTTTAGCTCGAATTGTCATTAAATATAAATAAAGTCGATGATCCATGACAATTTCAAACGATATACGGGAATATATTTATCATAGTATTGATATTTTTATTTTTAAACTATATTTTATAGTAAATGTGATGCTGATTGCAACAATGTTTATTTTTGTTAAGTGTTTGTCAATAACATTGTTACATATTTTATATTTATTATATCAGATATATTTGGAGAGCCATTCAACATTATTTTTTTATAATTTTCCCATTGGACATTTTTTTCAATGAGCAGGATAATATTTATAGATAAATAAAATTGTTACATTCTATTGTTATTGTGAATGAAAATAACATTTATATGCCAATTCTGAGCAAATCAGTAAATGTTTCTGTTCATAAATCTAAATAATAGTAGAACGAAACAATGTGTTCTATTCTTTGGATTTTGGCAAAGGAGTCATCTCACCCGGTATAAGCCATCTTTCCCGGTTTTCAAATTTAGTATTGAAGACTTTTATATGAAGGAGAACAACATATTAGATTTTTGTTAAAATTGATAAACCGGAAGTGATACATTACTTGAAGCTGTGAACAAATTTTCGTGAAAAACTTTTCAAATTTAGTATTTAAGACTTCTATATGAAGGGGAACAACATACCTATTAGCTTTTGGCTAGAATTGATAAACCGGAACGATACTTTACTTGAAGCTCTAAACAGATTTTCGTAAAAAATATATTACAAAACTTTTCAAATTTGGTATTTAAAACTCGTATACAATTTGAAACAACATCAACCGGAAGTGATACTTTGCTTAAAGCCCATTGCTACTTTAAACATGGAAATGGTGGGAGGTTATGTACTGCCCACATCAGATTTTTTTGCATGTAACTCCTAAATATTACATAATATGGAATTTTGGTTTGCACTTCATTAGGAAACTTTTTCATACATTTTCGAACGATGATGATCATGCTTATGATTTATTGCATATAGAAACAAAATCGATCCTTACGAATTTATGAGGGCCAACTATCGCCAAGATTTGTTTATTATATTTATTCCCAGTTTAAAGTTAACATTTAGAATTTTTCCTAATTCTAACTTAGTTTTACTGTTTACCTACTGGACTGCCTCCCTGTGTGTGCCCCTAACAATAAGACAATAATAAAAAATTTAAGTAACGCTATTTTGGGGCGTTTCAAAGTGTAACACTGAGTTTGGGCATTTAAAATTTCGAATTGGAAAGACATACTTAACATTCCATTTGCTTTTTATAAAGTTATTTTAAGAGTATGAATTAGATATATACTTGAAGAATTACATATAATTTTCTTGATAAATCTATAACTATTTTTCAATTTTTCTGCTACGCTTAACCTCGCTTACCGCCTAGCGCCGGCCCTGATGAAAGTTGTATTATTTTGGCTCGTATATGCAAAATTATGTTGACAGTTTCCAACCGTAACTCGCTTTGATTTAAATAAATGCAAAATAAACAAAAACACGTGGTTAGTGTTAGTGTTGAAAGGTTCTGTGACAAGGTTATGGTTAGGTACATATTTAATTTTACGCGATGTTATATTCACTCGTCTGTCTCTTGTAGCTTTTTTCCAAAAACTTTTTTTGTATACTATTAATTTGTTGGAAAAATAAAATAAAAAATCGAGGTAATCCCCATTGTAGAATTAAATTAAGCAAATTAGTACATTGAGTAATAGATAAGGGCCGCAATGATATATTTATATTATTTTTAATAATATGGATAAGGAATGAAACTACGTTTTATTTATTTTAGATATATCAATTGTTTTACAATACTTTTTTGTTATCCTTCGCATTCTTGTAATAGATAAAACTATACAAGGAATGACATTACAATTTTTAATTAGTAGGTAGAAAAACAGATAACAAATTAATTTGTTGTAGACTATGATTTATTGCAATAATATGGTATACATAACTTTCCTTAATGATCATATAAAAGATTAAAAACTAAACTAAGTTTTAATTATATGCAGATATTCTGTTGTTTTCCTAACCTCTTTCATTTTACGTTAAATGGTCGATAATTGTGAACAGTATACCTACAACGAGCAGTTAATATTTTATGTGACACGCGAACGGGAACTGTTTCTGCAATAAATTCAGTTTTGTTTATGATGTCTAACTTAGGGATAAATATTATCTTTCTTCCTACAAGCGTTTAATTGGGAGCTGCTCATTAATTTTCCAAAGACTATTCTGAAATGGAATCCAGAACTGACAACCGGCGCCACTTCAGTGCTTAGTGGGTTGCGGATTGAGTTTATGAAATGTGAAAGGATTTAAGTTGAAAAAGATAGTGTTATTTTTATGGTTTTAGTCATTTTAAAAATAATATTCTTTAGGAAATAATTATATACAGGCGACTGAAAAACGGGCCATTCAAAATAACTTTTTTATTTATATTTTTTTAATTTTCTTGATATATTTGTAAACTAGACTTAGGGCTCACAAATCATGGCATGATGGTAGTAGCACTTCCGGTTTAGCTGAAAGTAACATTAACTTTCATATTTCAGATGGGACACATATATTTTTATATATTTAGAATTTATGTAAAATTCCAAATTTAATCAATGAACTTAAATATTACTGAATATTACCTCATCTGTCAACTACCTGATATCATGGCTTAGCAGATAGAATTATTCATAATTTTCTCTTTCGTTTTTGTAATTAATTTCTTCAATAAAATTGCACTTCAAGCATACCGTTGAATTTGTAATTTTACGTAGATTCCAAGTATTTAAAAATATATAGGCTGTCCCATTTGAAATATGAAAGTTAATGTAACTTCCGGATACACCGAAAGCCAAATACCGATTTGTGAGCCTCTTAAGCCTAGTTTACAAATATACCCAGAAAATTAAAATATAATTATAAATAAAAAAGTTATTTTAAGTGGCCCGTTTTTCAGTGCTAGCCTGTATACTCTCTTGTGTTTAATACTACAGTGTGTTCAAAAATATTCTAACTCGGGTAGGCTATGAACCGAGACGTATGTCTAATTATTATTCAAATCAAAGTCAAGTTGTTAAAATTGTTGAAATGTAATTTTAAGGAGACAAGGTAATTAAGAAGGATTCTGTATATTGCTATTCGCCGTTTTCTAATTTGTTACCATTTCTAAAATAAGATTCAAGAAGTGAATCTTTGATTTCTTTGGATAAGATTTTTCACAATATCTCGTGTCAAATTGACATTTAATTAAATATTTTTTAAATTGACATACGTTTCTTGGTTCATAGCCTACATCGAGTTACATGTTACATGTACATGAAAGTATACAGCTCCATCTTTGAATGAATATTACAAGCTTCAATTATTGTGGGAAATGACATGTTAACGTGGCTTTTTTATTTAAATTATACTTTTCTGTAAGAGATGCATGATAAGTTTTCTCATGCAATGTATGTTTTGATTAATGTTTTGTTTATAATATAATATGATGTGCAATAAATAGTATACTTAATTACCTGGAAAATATCTTTTTTTATTGTAGAACACAAAAACAAAAAATCTGATGTGGCCAACAATAAACGTCCCGCTATTTAATTTTTATTAATTTAAATATATATATATATATATATATATATATATATATATATATATATATATATATATATATATATATATATACTTACATATTTAGTTATTGCGGAAACTGTATTAAGATCCATTCCATATAATTAGGGTTCTATTTACTAATTTCTTTTTAAAACGTTACTGTTATTAATTTGAAATGATTAGTTCTTTGACAGTGACATTTATCTGTCAGTTACATACATTTAAGATATGAAAAAGTATTAATGCAAATCTGTAGAAAATTTAATAATCTTTAATTTTTATAATAACATTAATCTCGAAAAAATAACATTTAAAGGTATTTTTCGAAGAAAAACTATTTTCAGCTTCTAGTAAAGTGCCATTTCCGGTTATCCTCTTTCCATTACAGAAAAAGTTCGAAATACAAGGTTTCAAAATTTTCTGAATGATAGTATTTGAGTTAGAGCAAAGGATCCACGCACATATACATACACACAGACATCATCGTGAAAATGTTAAAATTGGATTCTAGGGACCTTAAAACGTGGTCATTTAGCAAAATCTCGATATACGATTTTTAGCACGATCCCTATACCTCCCTTACCAAGGGTAGCGGGAGGTAAAAATATAGGTATACTTTGTTCCACCTTATGAATGGAGCGTTTGCACAGGGTATGTCTTATATTTCCAAATTACTGATTGGCTAATTGCCGGTACCGTGATATCGATTTACAATGTAGAAGGTTTATTTATTAAACTAATAGTTTGACAACTGACAGGTTAATTTTGTGGTTTATTAGAATTATAACATACCCGGTTAATACTGCTATACTTTTTCTCGTAAGAAAATATCAGGTGGCGCTTGAGAGCTGACCGTTTTTATATGCAATAAATAAATAATTTAATCAAACTTTCCAATACAAAAAAATTTTATCTTTGAAAATGTACCATAGGTATAGCCCGTGCCAAACGTCATGAGCTGTTGCGCAGAAAGCTAAACTCTTTCTTTCTCTTTCTCTCTCTCCTATTGCCTGACCTTTCTCTAGCTGTCTTTCTTCTTGATCTGCGCATTTCATAGCACATGGCATTTGGCCTGTACATGAATATTGAATATTACAAAGTCCAAATAAAAAATATGGCAAACACTTCATTCTGCCGATGTTATTTTTATAGAATAGTTTCTGTTAAATTAATTGCTTGGCATTTTTAAATTAAATTAAACGATATTGTCATACAAGTGATAGGATTATCATCTATGATATTCTCGAGTGAAATGTGCTGCTTCGGTTTCACGAGCAATATCTTCGATTATTTATCATATCACGTACTTATATTTAATGAGACAATATGATGAATTTATTGTAATACAGCATGATTAATTTTAAAATTGCCTTATTACTTTTATCGTAACGAATACTGCACATTTTAACTGTCAATGTTGTAAATAAAGAAAACAAATCCCCTAGTAACGAATATGAATAAGTTGATATTTTTTTTGTTTTTTATTATCGCTGTGATAGACATTAGACATGTAACTAGGGAGATTCTGAAAGTTTATTGGCCGAAAACATGTCACGTGACTAATGAATTATATTCTCAAAACCATTATAAACTTTTGGGTAACCGCTCAGAATTTTAAAAAAAAACGCCGTCTATATACATCTCCGTCTAACTATTCCATAATCCATAAGAATATTGTGTATAAATCAGATTGGCATACCCAGTAATGGGTGATAATATAATAATAATAATAATAATAATAATAATAATAATAATAATAATAATAATAATAATAATAATAATAATAATAATAATAATAATAATAATAATAATAATAATAATAATAATAATAATAATATAATAATTATATATGCTTTATTGAGGTAATCTGATCTTCCACCTAACCAGTACAAAAAATACATGTAAAATACAAAAGAAATACATATGAAATAGAAAAAACGTACATTACAAGTTATACTAGTAACCAAGTAAAAAAATAGTAAACATAGTAATAATACCAAAAATAATTAATAATAATAATAAGAATAAGAAGTCAGGCAATTTTGATAATGATATATCGTGATGATATATTTATTTATTTTTATAAAAATATTTTTCTATTTTTAAGATCATATTTTCTTTGTGCGTTAATGTTAATATATGTCTTTCTCTTTCTAGAATCGTTGTCTGAATGCGGTTGGTAATGGAACCCCTCGACGTGCCCCAGGAGGTGGTGAATCCCAATTCACTAAAACGCTGGTCGGAGTTCACCCCTATTCACCACCTTGTCGACTACAACTCCTCGGGAGAACCACCCCGTCACCCTAATGCTCCATTCGTCTGCGATGCTCAACTCAATAGGAAGGTTATACTATGGTAAGTGTCTAATGTTAGTAGGCTTTGTAACATAATACAGAACAGAAAATTAATGTCATAGAATTTTGCTGCATTTGTTCAGACAAAAGTGTATAAGTGAATAGAGACAAAGACCAATAATGAGATCAAAAATTCGATGAATTCCTATATTAGACGCGTCAAAAAAATATTATTTTTACTTCCGTTAAAAATTGCACTTTTTTCATTAAAATATGTTCTTATCGCGTTTTTTTATACAATCATCTTTTTTTACCGAAACGGGTGAAAAATTAATACGCTATGGCATTTTTTTCACGCTTTTATTGTAAATGTACGTAGAATAGGCGATATGCACATTTTGAGCGTCAGCGCCTCTAACGGCTACATTGACATTTTTGGTTACCGAATCAATTTTGACATTTCGAGAAAGTGATACAATTTACAATTTTATTTTGAGTTTTTGCTATTGTGCATGAATATTATACATCATAGTATATTGAAATGAATAAAGAAAATATTTAAAATGCTATATATGTGTTGTGACAATCAAAAAAGTCAAAATACCAGCGAAGGTACTGTGGCAGAAAATATAATTTTTGTGGAATCAGTTGCAGTAGTTCGAAAAAAAAAATACACGAAAAATACGAACAATGTGAATTTCTACCTTTAACATTAACATTACATGTATAAAATCTATAATAAATAGACGAATTATGTTAAAAATAGACTTCTATTTCATACAACTGCAAGTATTATACAATTTTAAGACAATTTTCTGCTTCTTGTATTATATCTTGTTCAAATATTAACTTAAGAAACACATTTTTATAAAATTCATTATTGCAATCAGACGACCATTGTTGAAATTTTATTCATACGATAAATATCTGTTACTATGAGAAAATATGTATACCTAAAAGAATTTTTCATATTAGTAGAAGATATCTGTTGAAAAGTTATTTTCTTATACATCTGTTCCTCATATAATCTTCTAGGAAATTTATGAAATTTGATGCTTCAATCGGTAATTTTGTACGAATTATTAGATCCACCACTGCATCACATAATATTTAACGTCTTATCATTCGCATTCATTGCAAATATTTTATAAAATAAAAATTGCAAAATTATTCTGACATAAAACATAACCTTGCTATGTTACAATGAGTAACCAATTTTGTCATTTTTGTCCACTGTCGGCGCTGACTACTTTTGTGCACACCGCCTATAGTTATTAGTATGCCAAGTGCTTTTTACCTTCCGTCACCTTTAGGTAAGGAAGGTATTGTCTTTGGTCAAAAAATTCGGTGGTGAGTTTTTAATGAATAAGCACGTTTTAAGGTCCCTAGAATACGATTTTACTATTTTTACGATGATGTCTGTATGTGTGTGTGTGTGTGTGTGTGTGTGTGTGTGTGTGTGTGTGTGTGTGTGTGTGTGTCCGTGTGTGTGTGTGTATGTAACAAAATTTTCGTCTGCGATAACTCTAATACTACAATTCCAAAAATTATAATTCTTTCGTATTCCTCTTCGTTGCATCCATATGAAGAGCTGATTAAATTTTGGTTATAATTGGTCAACCGGAAGTGCTCTCATTTGAAGATTTTAACAGTTTTTCTTGAAAAAACAATGTTAAATATCATTGTTTCACATTTAATGTTATTATAAATATTAAAGAACATTGTATTCTCTATTCGATTTGACTGCATTTTATACTTCATATTAAATGGATATAAAGTTATAAAATTATAAAGAAATTAAACTTCATAAATTAGCCAGCTATGCTAGAAACAGATACATTAAGAAAATTCTGATTGAAAGATGTCAGTGTCAAGTGCAATTGACATATTCGTAGTATATTTGTGTTAGGATCATTTTGCTCGAAATTATCTGTATGGAATTAGTATAAAATACATACGACTGTCGAAAGGTAATGTACATACAAGAAATTTAGAATCTTTTGCAAGGAACTTTCTGTATGGATTTTATAGAAAATACATACGCATTTACGAAAATTCTACCGGTAGATACTGCATCTACCGACTGTGCTCGAAAGCATGAGTGGTAAAATGTTACCGTGTTCGAAAATTGTTCAATATCTACCAGATCCATCTACCGGATTCATGAAGAATCTAATCTCAAAAAAGGTAGTGATGCAAAGCGAAGCGCGCGCGTTAAAAGTGGAAATGTATTCAAAGTAGGGCTCTGCTCAGTTTGTTAACTACGTCAAATTTCTAACCTGTTTTAAATTTTCAGATTTTTTCATAGGTTATGGATCTACCCTGTTTACCAGTTGCGTTCTTAAAATATCGATTCCGGTAGCTATAATCTGATAAAAAGATGTTTACTGGTAACAGTTCGCCGGTAGAATTTTCGTAAATACGTCATACAACTGACGGAAGGTAATGTGCTGGCCACATCAGATTTTTTTTTATGTCGAACTAACACGAAGCAAAGGCTGCAATCGTTTGTGTTTGACAAACGACTTTCAACATATGTTATACACTATTTTTTCTACTCCTGCCATATAAAAAATTAGAAATAAAGAATAATTTTTTAAAAAATGACATTTATTTTTCAGTTTTAGTATTTGTGATGCGTATCTAGGACATCAAACAATTTATACATTTCAGAAGTAAAATTCGTTGTGCTAGGATACCGAAACGTGCTGCAAAGAGTCGCTTTCAGCATGAAAAACAAACCAGAAAATTGTATTTTCAGAGCAGGAGTAGAAAAAAATTTGTATCTAATTTAAAACTCGTGAGTAAAGTGGGCATTTTTTTACTCGAATGATTTGCGCACTGGCCTTAAGAAAGTTACACTTTAATCACTTTTTACATAAATAAATGTCTGAATAATATCGGAACTTTTATAATATATCTATAATAGGGTACCTATTCTCTGAGGACTACCAATTTTAAAAATTTATTAAAAATATTAGTGTTGATAGGTAAACAACAGGGAAAAAACAAAAAATCATATTATAAATTAATTGTTACAAAAGATATATAAGATGTACTAGATGACCTTCCAATGGGAGACCAGTTGAAATCCCTACTCCATGTTCGAATGTGATAAGACGCCGCATGAACCACTGATAGTACACCGCTGGTACTGTACAACTACTTAACTAGTACGTCACTATCACGTGACGCAACAAAATCAAATTTAAAAATTAATATCTCGCTTATTAAAAGGAATTTTTAACTCGGGTTTTCACAGGTACTCTTAGATATAACTGTTCTTTAAGAAAAATAAATAAAAAAAATATGAGAGAATACCCTATTGATTGATTCCTATATCTTTTATGAATGAGATTTGGGGAACAAATAATGGAAATAGGGGTCTTAATCTATATTCTGTAGAGATTTTCATTTGGATGTGGCAAGCAGACTTCATGTAGTTAGTCATTGTTGTTTAGCACTTTTATGTTTTCTTCCAAGATGATCAAATTTTCTGGTGAGCAATCTGTCATACTTGAAGGCTGAATGGTTCAAAATTGGATATCGCAAAGTTTAAATCTATATCGCGAATCATTTTCAAGACATTAATTTTTTATTAAATTTTCGTTATCTTGAAGAACTAAGAAATGCGATGGATAAAAGTTGAGTACTTTTTGTTTTCCTTATATCATAACTTACGAAGGGGAAGAGCCCTAGAGCAAGCAACCATATACACAAATAATAATAATAGTAATAATAATAATAATAATAATAATAATAATCTTTATTACCCAACAGGACTTATTACAGGGTAAAAATTATATTTTATATAATTTTATTGACGTTACACCATTCCATCATAATATTGAAATTAGTTTGTAAGTTTTCAGCATCGTTTAAGTTTGCAGCATTATTAAAAATTTTGAAATCATCTGCATATGCTAACACAGGCCAGGAAAATTGTTTAATAAGCTCATCGATAAATATAATAAATAAAAAGGAACCTAGGTTCGATCCCTGCGGGACAACAGATGGTGCAGTAAAATTAATAGATGAGTAACCATTATACAGGCTGCGGCAGAACCAATTGATCAGTTTTGATGAGTTATAAAAAAGAAATAAGGGTATATATGAAAAAAATGTTTTTATTTTTGAAATCAGTAGGACTTACCATTTTATACTCATTAATTTTTAAAAATAATGTCTTTAAGATGGCGGCCTTTAGCTGCAATACATTGCTGGAGCTGATTTCTGAAGTTTTGAACAGCCCGTTGATACATTTCGCGGGGTATCCCGTTTACTTCATCAACAATCTGCTCCCTGAGCTCTAGCAGGTTTTTGGGGCGACGTTTAAACACTTTTTCCTTTAGATATCCCCCAAGAAAGAAGTCGCATATGCTTAAATCGAGCGATCGCGCAGGCCACCTCACGTCACCTCTCAAAGATACTAGACGTCCAGGAAACATATCTCTTAAAGCGTTTAGAGCATTTCGGGCTGTGTGGGCTGTAGGCCCATCCTGTTGGAACCAAAAGTCCCCTAATCCCTCTTCTTCAACAACCACTTCCAATCGGGGCTGCAGAAAATTTTGCAACATTGAAACATAACGCCCGAAATACACGGTCACGGTCGCGCCTCCCTCTTCAAAAAAGTACGGGCCTATAACGCCAAATTGTGATACGGCATACCACACCGTTAGTTTCGGAGAATGTAGCGGTCTTTCGTGAACAATTTGGGGGTTGTTTTCAGCCCAGTAGCGAAAATTTTGTTTATTCACAATCCCGCTTAGGTGAAAATGTGCCTAGTCGCTGCTGAAGAATGCTGCCTCAGGAGGGATCGCTGCAAGAATTTCCTCACACAGATTTTGGCGGTTGGCGTAGTCTGCTGGGTTCAATTCCTGAACCATCATTATTTTGAAGGGATGGAAATTCAAATCTAAATGCAGAATCCTCCTCAAACTGCGGTCTGAAACCCCCAATGCAATGGCGTGCCTTCGAGAATATCTTGGCGATTGTTCGACTGCTGCTGTCACTAGCTCCACATTTTCTGGTGTTTTGATGGATCTTCGTCGGCCATGTGTACCTATTCTTAGTGTGCTACCAATTTCCTCCAACTGCCGAACCCAGGACCGAATTGTGTTCGCAGTAGGAACAGCATTATTTCGCGGAATGTTGAACCGTCGCCGAAAAGCTCCTTCCGTCGCAATCACAGATCGGTTAGTTTCATAAAACGTACGCACGGCAAAGCCACGATGTACTCCGGTCCAAACCATGTTGGGTACTAAAATGGGGATGCCGACAGAACAAAAGGAAACCTAGTGCAGCTGCCTACCCCCGCCGCCGCCCGAACACCTGCCCTACCAAACTGCTCAATTGGTTCTGCCGCACCCTGTAAAAGACATAGCAGATTCTGTTACTAAAATAAGAACGTACAAGTTTTACCAAACCAGGTACTGCACAAAAAGCACTAATTTTGTTAAGTAAAAATCCATGTCAGTGGAGTCGAATGCACGGGAAAAGTCCGTGCTGAGCGGTTTTTTATGAAACTATGTTGTTCAGGAGATATGCGAGAGCGGATGTTTGTTTAAATGAAATTATAAATTAGCATTCCCACAACCTTACTGAAGTTATTTAATATGGAGATAGGACGATAATAGACCAGAAAAGTAAGGTTAGAATTTGCTTTTGGCGCGAGTTCATAGTTTGAATTCCCTGGTATAGGTTTCTTAAGGAAGTGTGATTTTACTGACAAAAAAAAGATGTTTTGTAAAAGAAATTAAGCAGCTCTTGTTAAGGATTTGATAGTTTGTTTATTCAGTAATAGATTGCAACTGTTTAAAATCCTTGAAAAGATAGAGTAAGAAAATTATTAGAAAATAAAATGTTACGTGTAAGTTAAAATTCCGTATGTCGTGGATAGTCCCTCACCCGCCTGTAAATACAAGTGCAACACGCTGCGATTGGCTGCGTACCGAAGTTGTAGGACCAATCGAGATATACGTTCATTGGATGTTGTAGTGTTGTATTTTTATTTAAATAATTATAAACTGTGCACAGTTCATGTGAATATTATTGAACGAATCTGGAGATAAAGGATCATTCTAGGTGGTACATATAATGTTTTGCATAAGAGATTTACTTTTATGAGATTTCTCGGCCTTTAAAGTTGAGGTAAAATTTCCTTGGTAAGAAAAACACGGCGATTAAAATTATGTTCTCGCAGCGTTATGAACTGAGTTTGAATTTGGCGCCTAAATTTGACCGTTACACTTTTCTGGTCTATTGTTTATGCAGTTTTTATCATTTTTTTTAAATACAAATAATATAATACTACAATAATTGTCAAATTAAAGTTTAAGAATAATTATTGTGCAATTTATTTTTATATGTTTATTTAACTTTATATTAAATAAATATATGTATCATCACGGCATATTACCCATTGCAGGGTGTGCCAATCTGGTTCGTACACAGTTTTCGGTAATAATGACATATTTGTACAGTGCGGGCGTTTGCCATGCGTCACCACACGGGCATTCATTGCTGGCGTGAAGAGTGCATCACAGGGGTCTATCTTGTGCCATATAATTTAACTTTATTATGTGTAATAATAGCTTCATTTATACTGTATAGATATAATTATATTAAATTGTATCATTCCTACGCTTATGATTCAGAATTCAGCGTGAATGACATTTATGTAAATCTTAAACCCCTATTGTGTTTCATCATATGTGTAAGATACAGTGTATGATTTGTTGCAGGGTTGGAGATATTTCCACATTGCAAGTAGACGCGATCGTGAATTCGACGAACGAGTCTCTCAGTGATAATAATATAGTCAGTAATAGGATATTTGCGAGAGCGGGAAGCCAGCTTAAAGAAGAGATTTACACGGATGTTAAAGGTTTGTTTTCATACTAAACATTTGCTATTATTTTTATCGTATCGAGAGAATTTAACAGGTGACAAGAAAACAGCATTAACAGCTAAAATAAAAAGGAATATGTATATACAAACTTATTTTTATTCAGGGTTATGCACAGCGATTTCAATGTTTATTATAATATTATTGTAATGTGGATAAATTTCTGGGAGATGTTAATAAATGATTGAAATTTTATGGGCTGTTTCTGATCACTTTTTACTTAGCTAGCACGGAATATTGTCTATAAGGGATTAGCATAGTAGATTCTACAAGTAATGGAATGACCCATATTCCACACGAGTATAAAGTTTGTGGTCCGTGCCGAAGGCGAGGACTACGGTTTGTGAGTGTGGATTATGCTATTCCAAACGTGTTGTAGATTATACTTTCTCCAACAATATTTTAGAAATTATACAAAAAATGTTGATTGATTATAATAATTATGATAACCATAAAATAATGTTTTTGGCGCCAGTCCATAAATTATTTATAATAACAGCATTTATATCTTTCTTTTGCTTTTTATCGTAATAACATTTATATCTTTCTTTTGCTTTTTATCGTAATAACTGTATTATTAGCAAGTTCCCTTATTTCTGGTGGCGTACATTCCGTATCTATATCTACATTGCCACTTGACATTTTTCTCTACAAAATGTTATTTAATTAATTTTCTAAGTAATATATTATTATTTAGATTATTTTAAGTTTCTTAAAACCAATGAAAAGCTTTATTGCATGTCACGTGTATGCGTCTTAATCTATCCTGTCATTATTGCACTGAGAATAAATCTCTAGTGAATATTCCCGGGAATAATCTCTGTAGCTTTTATTGTTGTTGACATATGTAATTTAATGCGAGAGGGCATGACAATACTTAAGAAATGACGAACGGAATACGCAATGCCGTGCAAAGAATTGCCAGAATATGTTATGAGTGAATTAAGAAGACGTACTTTAAAATTAATTAATGTAAAAGTGGGACATGTTGATGAGATAAATGTTTTATTACTTTACGATAAAAATCGAGCGAAAGAAAGTAATTAATTTTAACAAATGAGTAACGTTAATACTAATAAATTTAGTATGTTCGGAAAAAGAACAAAAAACAAAATCCAAATTTATAAATAAATAGTAGGTTGTATTTAAATTTATAAAGTTGATGTCACTTCCGGTTATACCGGAAGTTCCACAATTACAATTTTCACACAATTCAATATTGCACAGATTAAATCATGTCCAGCAAGCACAGGGCCACTCCGTGCGGGTGGGCGGTTGTGCCCCGCACAAAGGCGCCTGACTTTGAGGGGCGCCGTTTCAAGACAATAAAGTAAATGATAGTAAATTTTTAAATAATTCTCCTATTCATAAAAATAAATTAATATACAACTTACAATTTATAAGTAAAATAATTATCGTATCAATCGGTTCCTTATTTTTCTAGCATTGTTATATTGGAATAATAACTGAAAATGTTGATTACAACAAAGAATATATTGATTATAACTCAAGAATATTGATTACAAGAATGAATCCTACAATGAATCCATTATTTAAATGCCAATTCTGATATCTGTTGTATAGTTGTTGATTACAACAAACGATTTTGATTTTAACCTATTGATTACAAGAATGAATCTAAGAAAATTGCATCAACATATTACATCTATAGCATTTGTGATTAATAAAAAATCTAGTTTAAACTTTAATTTGCAAATTTTAGATCGTGGGGGGACGGGGTTGGGGCGCTAAAATATAACCATGCACAAAGGCGCCTTATACCCACGGAGCGACCCTGAAGAAGCAATATGTGTATCTTCAATAATAAGCGAGCAAAAAGGGTGTATCCACTTTTTCAAGCACAATGTATAATTTGTACAAATCATAGGCAATCATATTTTATTAAGCATTATATTTGTATAGAGTAAATATATCAGTATAAAACAAACTGAATACAAATTATGCAGGGAAAATGCACCTTTGCATTTTTTATTGTCTATTACAGCACACATTATGTAATCTCATTAAAATTTATCTCTATGACATTTCAACTGAAATTAATGTACTTGCATAATTTACGATCCATATTATTATGTTTACTTTATTATAAATTTAACTAAAACGAGCACTTTTATATGCAGTTCATTTTATTTAAGGATTAATTGTATACATTTTTATCTTTTTAGAATGCAGAACGGGCGAAGTGGTATTAACCCAAGGCCACGAACTTCCTGCACGGTATATCATCCATACTGTTGGACCGAAATACAACATCAAATACCAATCCGCTGCCGAAAATACACTTCATGCTTGTTATAGGTAAGAAACACGTATTATACTAGACGTCAGTTGCAGATTTATAACTCATGATTCATGTTTCAGAAACGTGCTTCAAAAATCCTGCGAATTGGGATTGCACTCGTTAGCCTTATGCGTCATCAATTCGGTGAAGCGAAACTATCCACCTGATGAAGGCGCTCACATTGCCCTAAGTAAACATTTTTTATCTATACGGGGTGTATACTTGAAATAGGGAATACAATATTACTTTTTTTATTTTGTTATAGTAGAATTTAATGACTAGTGTTTGAACAATTTTTGTCTAAAATTAATAGGTACAGGGAAGAGCTTGACAGGTGAGTCGTGAGCTGTGGGGTTCAGTAGTGCGCAGAGAGAGAATGCACTAGAAAGAGACACGACTGCTGGCAAGAGGTTGAAGTTCCTTCCACAGTTTGAAGGAAAGACTACTGCGTATCCAAGCTGGTCGGTCACGACTCACCGATGAAGCTATAACTACAACAAATTAAAAAAAACTTGTATTCCCTAGATTTCAAGTAGACACCCGGAATAAGTATTTCAATAAGAATGCGAACTTGGTGGCGAAATTTGGAACTAAAACAAAGGAGCAATTTTATTTTAATCGTATACTTTTACATAGGCACGTATAGTTTATGCATGGTATTAATACTAAGTCGTTCCACCCGAAAACGATAGTTAGAATTTTTTAAAACAAACAAATTTTCTAAGTTACTATTTTTGATATGGTGCACTGGTTTCTATTTATTTGAGTTCTTTTGTTTTTAACTCCCTGATTTTAAGGGCTATTGAAAAAAAAAATCTTTCAAAATTACCTTTTAGCTCTTTAAAATATGCATTTACAATTATTTTTTTATTTTTTCAAATGACAAAATGGCGATCGATCAAAAATTTCAAAACAAGATTTGTTGTTCTTGAAGTATATTTTCTTTCGGGTGAACGTAAAGAAGACGGTTCATAGGATTATTATTATGACAGCTAACAAACATCGAAAGGTACGCCCGTGGAAACAGTAATGCTGTCATACTAAGTAAGCGGCAAATGACAAATTCGTATGGAGCGGTACGCTTCAGCCATTTTTGATCACTCAGCATAAGATTATTAGAATACAAGTATGTATTAGTTACAGTCGTTACAGTTAGAGGAGGTATAGAAAATAATTTATAAAATGGAGGAAGTATTAAAAACTAGTGAAACTTTATTTTGATCACTTATTTTGTCGCGTTTTTAACATTGCGACGACCATAACATAAGTAAATTATTCCTATATTGTGACATTTTCGTTATAGTAAAGTCTATAATATTGGTGTCACATATTAGTTGTGTAGTGTAAATAATAGAATATACGATTAGGGATTAGGTATATTATTATCTTTTCATTATAATGCAGAGTATTCACTACTTTAATATAATAATGTTTTTTTTTCTTTTTATGTACGATTTAATATCATTGAAAGGTTAATATAAAATATGTATACGAAAACAAAAAATCATGTGTATTTCTGACAAATTATATTTATAACTTTAAGTATTTTGTATATAAATATTTCAGTATAATTAACATTCTATTTCATTAAATTCACATAAATATCAATTCATAAAATTAAAATTCTCGTAACAATGTTAAAATATGATATAAATTGAAATGGAATATTAATTTTACAGGATTTACAATTTTTATCCGATGCGATTAAACTAAATTTTGTATCAGTAAATTATGCCATATTTTTAAATTATTTGAAATTAAATGAATGGGAAATATTAATATCAATATGGAAAATAATTTGAATGTATTATAAACATAATGTTAATAAATACTTTATCCATTGTTGAATATGATAAAATAATGTTAATTAATTTCATTTTTAAAGTATAACGGATTTTAAACGTGCATAGACCGAAAAAAAGACATCAACCGTATTCTAAAAGTTTGATCACGGCGGTATCTTAAATACAACCCAACCAGTCTAAAGTAATAGTCCTCGCTGGTGTGACTAGCATTGTTTTAGCTGTGCCAATCGTTAATGAATTATTTTAGAGAAAAATACTTCAAATAAAATTCATATAAAAATTAAATCTGCGCATCTTTTATTTGAAATATTTTTCTAATACATAAACGATTGACAGAGCTTAAACAGTGTTAGTCACACCAGCGAGGACTGTCACCTAAGACTGGTTGAGCCGAGGGTTGAGCTGTACCTCTGTCATTCACAGTAAAGTTATATGATTGTTATCGAAATCTGCGAATAGAAGCAGTTTAGCACACCTAGAATGGGTAATAAGCCTTGATTAGACATTTTTCTTCTAATCTGCAAAACTGAAGTGTATTTTTTTTCTTTCAGGAACAGTAAGAAGATTCTTAGAGCAACATAGAAACTCTGTAGAAACCCTCGTCTTCGCTGTGGACAAGAACGATGTGGGCATCTACGAAGTATTGATGCCATTGTATTTCCCTCGGACGAAACACGAGCAGGAAATCGCGCGCTGGCAACTTCCTCAGGATATCGGCGGCCAGGACGGAGAACCCGTACAACTCGACCGCCAAATTAGAATCATTGACAATCCTCAACATACGTTGCACCGTAAGTAATAATAAAGTTTAAATTTTACGAAATGAAAATATACTCGTATACGGACATGGCACGTATTACAAGCACACTTTTATAATAAAAGCTCTTTTATGGAGCGCACTCCTCATAAGAATATAATGTGAAAACGCGCTCAATAAAACGCTTTTTTTATACACGTGCTCTCGTAATACTGACCAATATCTTGACTAATGTAAAAAAAAATTAATAGCGTATTCCTGAAATAATTTTGAGTAAAAAATGTTATAGAAACATAATCCTAATCCTTTTAGTTATGGAATAATAAGTGTCATAAATAGCAACATTTTTTTAAACATTTTATTCAAGATAGGTTCCTATTTTTAAAACAAAAGAATAAAATATGGAAACATTAATAGTATATATTGGTCGTATTTATTTGGGAACTTCAGGTTCAATCTTGAACTGTTCTCTAACCAACCTGGGTTACTTCCAAATAAATGATAAAATTTTAAATTTGACGAAAAATTCGAATTCATGTCATTTATTCCCGTTAATGGTAATATAATTGGCTCTTTTTGACTTGTTTTTATTTGATCAGATTTAAGAAATAAATAAAGCACACAACTGTTCAGAAAGAGAGAGTAGACGGGTTGTATCTACTAACCCAGCAGATCTGCTGGGTGAGTTGGATCAGTTCTGGTTATTTAAATTATGCCAATTAAACAGAACTAATCTGCCAAGTTACTCGAAAAATCCTAAATAAACACGGCCATTGAAAGACAAGTATTACAATGATCCTTATTGTATTACGAGTACATTTGCGTAATCGAGCCGTAGGCGAGTTACACAAAGTACGACTATTACAAATGGACATTGTAATATGTGTTTTTCATACTATTTTTCCTATTTCGCATTAATTTACTTTTATTTCAAAATTATTATTAAAAAAATATATTAAAATATCAAGGTTGGTAACACTGACAGTTTCAATAAACATTTGAAATTTAATTTATTTTGACAACAGTTACTTTCAAGATAGGTTAGAGTTAAAATGTATATTTATTATCAGTAATTTTCCATGAGTAATGACAGGTAATGACAATTAAAATGAAAGTTATTTAATTTTAATTTAGACCGAAAAGCATGGAAATCTTTTGAAAAATCTCAACGCTTAACAGCAAAAGACGAAGAAGAAGATATTTAATTTGACATTTAGACTTGACCAACTTCACAATTTAAAAAATCCTCAAAAACATTTATACAAAATCGTTCATACTCTGTTTTTGCTAAAAACAGTTTTACAAAATTCACTTTGTGTACGCGAAATAGGAATAGTTATGTATATTATAAGGATCGTAGCGTCAATATTATGGTACTATTCGTGAAAGCGAAGCCGAGTTTGATAACACGTGTGCCATATGATTAGTTACGTAAATGAATGAAAAATTTAAAATAAAGTATTTGGTATCGACAAAAAAAAATTAAAAATTAGGTACGCCTTCTTTGATTTGTTTGTAAACAAGTTACCTCGTTACCAAAGCTCATTATGATGCTGAGAGTACTCTAATATAGATTCATTATGATGCTTGGCCTATAATGAAGGATATTGGAGTACTCAAATTGAACTTGGCGACTATAACGTTGTCATTATGACACGACACGGCAGCATATAAATTATATTCCGCAACACTATACTGTATTTGGTTTAAGATTGCAGTGGTGCGAAGATAAGAGCAGTTTGATATTTTTTTCTTGGATTTGATAATGTCGGGGTATTATCCAATCAAGCAACAAGATCATACTGCTTCTATTTTCAAACCACTGCAAACTTAAACCAGATTCAGTATAGATCCATATCCATTTCACAATAAATTTTAAAAAACTCTTGTAAAAAATATCAATTTCAGATTAGTTTTGAATTGTTTGATCTTTTGTTTTAAAAAGTAGATATCTTGATTATTTTTTTTAAATCCGTGCTATTTATGAAACTTTGATCCATTGTAATTCCGTAACCAAAAAGAATAGGACTTATATATTAATATGACAATTTTTACTCAAAATGATTTCAGGAATACGCTATTATTTTTTTAACAATGGTCTTTATTTTAATACATTCTGTATACCTACACTCGCAAAATAATTATTTTTCTGATTCTACCTCATTTTCTAGGTGTGTATAAATCTATAAGTAGTTTTATTAGTTTTATTAAGAGAAAAGGTTATAGCTCGTCCAGTAATCATTGAACAAATTACTTTAAATCCTACGTACCAGCACCAACTCTAATCGTTGCTACAGTGAAAATTGTTGTGTCTCGTTAATATTGCCTTCTTTCAGTGCACATTGCATGTCTATAAAAGTTTAAAATTACTTGAAACCATTCAAATGGGGAAAAAGACCGTAGTTGGACAGTAAAACACTTATCCAAGATGTTATGCTTGTTTTAACAATAAACGCTCATTACTGAGCCTCTGGCAACATGTACATTTACATTTTGGCGTTGCCAAATGCTCAGTTCAATAATGAACGTTCATTGTTAAAGCAAGCATAACATCTTGGATAAGAGTTTTACTGTCCAATTACAGTCACGCAATTTTAATTTTCATAGTAATGTAATGTGCACTGAAACGCAAAAATTTCGCAGTAGAAACGATTGGTGTTGGTACGTAGGATTTAAAAGTCAATTGTTCAAATGATTGCTGGATGAGCTATACCCCTGTACTAAAATATGAAGCGAAAATTGAAATAAATTGTTCAAGTATTAGAACTATTAACATTTTAAAAAGTTCAACACACGACACGTATACTTTAGATATTAACCTGTTTCAAAAAAATTGAAATCTCTTAGTATTTGACTATCATTTTTTTAATGGGAACACAAGAAATGCTACTGAATTTTGGTTTTGCCATTAAAATCAATTCCAGTTTTAATAGATTTCAATATTTTTTTTAAATACAGGTTAATATCGGAAGTATGCTTGTAGTGTGATGAATTTTTTAACAAGTTAATAGATCTAATACAGGATTTATTAGAATTATCGATGCGTATACAGGGATAACCTTTTCTCTTAACATTTTAAGAGAATATTTCGGCTTATAGTCTTTATAATAGAGTATAATAGTATGTAATGAGTACTATATGCCCTTTATTTTTTTTCCCCGAAGTATGATTACACTCTGTATAGAATAAATGTAGAAATGAAAGTATTTCAATACCATTCCTTTAGCACAGTATTGCTTTCTGACTTGAATTAAAATATTAGGTACATATTCCAGGCATGACTGAATTATTTTCATAAAATGCTTTTATTTCAAATAATGTTAAATTAAATGGATTTGCGTTTGATAGTAGCTACCTTGATAATTTTTAACTACAGAGAGAATTTACTAAACCTTATCTTTACGAGCTCCCATTATTGTTTTTGAAAACTACTATCGCCATTTATTTGCAATCATTAATTAAGTTAATGATTTGAAGAAAACTCATAAAGTAGTTTGGCACATTAAAAGTAGGTACACAGAGCTCTGAATATATTTGTTTTATTATTAAAAGGCTGTGTCTAGCCGCCTGGCACCGGTATCCGTATTAGGTAATACCTGTCATGTAATAACGACACATAAGGCCTAGTGCTGACGTGCAATTTTTTAATTGCGTACCTTTTTCGCAACAGTTTGATCATCCAAGGGCTAAGCAATTAAACTAGGTGCACCAATTTTAATCTTCGTTTAAATAAAAAATTTAGAGTAGATTTCAAATTATCAAATAATATGATATAAATATTGCTATAATTTATTTATTATTGAGTTTATATTATCGAAATGATATTTTATTGTAATTTTAAAAATGAGAAATTAATTCACACTAACAATTTTTTTTTTGGTCCATTGGAAATACATGTTTCTGGTGTCAATGACTGTAAAATCTTTTCACTGTGCAAGTGTTTGATTGTAAGTAATCTCAGACGTATTTGAACATATAGAGGATTCAAAGAAGATGCACACGGTTTCGCAAGTGCTTAGTTTGTCAAAACACAAACTTTTAAGTTGGTTACATTTACAGTTACATGTGTTCGCGCAGTCATATAAACTCTTGGCAGTCACTTATATGCAATCAAACTGTTTTGCAAATGAAAATTGCATGCGCTAGATCTAAAGGTGGTTAAACATACGAGCTGATGCCTCGTTCGGTAACTTTTTCGTTGCGAATAAAGCCATCTGAGCCAGCGAACTAGGCGCCGATCCAAATTATGCGCGATTCATTCGGACAGTTTTCTGGTAAATATGGCTGACGATTTGATAGTGTCTGCTGCTGATGTTCATAGTGATTGCCAGATTTTTGCGCTGGTGGATGACAAAACATTATCGAAACATATCGATTTCCAGAGGAAATTCATTGACGAAGAAAAAAGTGGTCAATTTAAAAATTTCAGAAGAATGTCATGGCAAAAGACTACACAAATAAACAAATACGTTTACTACACGTATTCTCGCTACTTGTTCTTTCCCGTTGCCACGCCGCTGTTTGAGGCAAGGTCTGCGCATGAAAAATCGTCCACGCCGAACTGAATTTTCTTTGATGTACCGATTCTGAACGGATAGCATTCGTACGGCCTCAGGTTGTTCGCCAAACGAGCTGAGGCAATGTGCCGGGTTTCCACACCCGAGGAATCGTTCGGGCTCATTTGCCTCATTTGCGCCCTGCCTCATGCGTGTACCCACGTTAATAGTACAGATTGTAAAATGCCACCAGATTGTCAAATCCTCGTTAACTTAGCGATGATTTGCAATCTGACTAGTCGTGTAGACTTAGCTTGTATATTTCTCTAAATACAGTAGCACCGTGATAATCAAGCACAATTGAGACATCGCTCATGTCTTATCAACAGATATGCCGGATTATCAAGGCATTATTTTATAACGTAGTGAAAAGAACTTACAAACTGTACTTAAAAGTACATAATTTTAAAGTTATTTTACAGTATTTTAGGATGAATCAATGTCTTTAGTCCAAAATGAAATACGAGTAACCCTGATGACGCAGTTGAACATGAAGTACCATCATCTGACGACGATGGAGCAGATTGAATATTGAGCGAAGCTCTTAAACATTGTCGGGCTGTCAACTTGCTTCTTAGACTATTTTTAAAAACTACCAAGCGCAGCCGACTCGGGCGAGTGCCGTGCCGTACTATCAAGTGTGCCGAATCATCGATTACCGGATTAACGCGGTCCTACTAAGAATAATAATAACAATAACCTCACCTAACGCACAAAACTCACCCCGAGTTTTCCAAGAGTAATTTTTGTGCGTTAAGTGAGTAATTGTCGTTATGTTTACAGAAATTGCAAAAGAAAATAATACCCATATTACTTTGTGGCTGTAAGGTATTCGTCGTTTTATAAAACGTCCAGCCATATCGTAAAACGCCTGCTAATTTTACAATCTGGCTACGACATAATTACAAAACTCTGAGTTATACGTATACTGGCGCCGGGAGGCTAGACGCAGCCTAATTAAAAATCGAATACAATGCTCCTAAATACTTTTTTAAATTCATGGAAAAGAACTTGTTTATACGAGTAAACATTTTCCGAGACTATTATTTACATATACATAATAATCCATAGCAAGATAAGATCTTTCACTATTTATCCACTCAGTAGAAACTTGTCTTTGTACAAAATATGTAAATTAAACCGTAGCAAAAATGATAAACGAATCTTTTGAGTTCTCATGTAAGTTTTTTTTTACAATTATATAATTTTTATTATCTTGTCTTGTTTTAGCTGATGAAGAATCTATTGATCTATCAGCTCAGTTAGAGACCTCAGTGAATGTTGGCGAACATGCATTTAGCCAGATGCAGGGAGATCTAGACCAGCAAAGACTTCTAGGCGAGAGGCCATTGAATGATCCCTTATCGGACATCATGGTGAAGGAAATTCAACACCAAGAACGGTAAGGAAATTTTTATTCACGTGACAAGAGAGTGTTTATAGGTTATGAATATTCTTAGTTATAATCTTCGGTCTTTAACTGATAAGAAGTGACGTTGAATAAATAATTTTATCCAACACCGACTCATAATATACTTGTTATTATGGTTATTTGAAATAACTAATGTACAACATAAGTCACTCCATGAGAGAATATTTTAGAAGTCGCAGAGGAATTATTACAGATTTTTGTTTTTTCCTTGGTATAAATAAAAATCAGTTTTACAAAATTATTTTATTATTAAACTTATTTATTTAAATTAATATTAACATATATGCTTAAATAGGTTACTTATATTTACACAATGGCAGCTGTCTTGTTCGGCTGATGAAACGAAAACGAGAAACGAGTTAATGGTTACTTGCGTCGGAATTAAATTCAAAGATGTTGTTAGTGCGTCTAAGTGAATACGTTTTAAAGGAAGGTCTTTATTTTCACCCAGTTTAATGTATTTTTCTTTCAAATAATTCCCAATGATAAACAATAATTATTACAGCAATTTTTTTTTTCAATAACAATGTAACAAAACAATAACAATCATTCAATGGCTACCTTGTAATTTAAAATACTACATCAATAGGCTATTGCGTGGTTCTAAAAATCTGATATCTATCACTAAATACCTGAAGTAAAGTTGAAAACGTATGTAAAAATATAAATTTTATTTAAAAAAAAATATTTGTTTTTTAATAAATTAAGAAAGAAGATTTTCTTTGACGTCATTATTCTGAACAAGAGAAAGGGATGCATATTTAAGAATGAAACCTGTAGATGGCGAGCGAGTGCGAGTTTTAATTTGATTTTGACATTAGTTAATTTTTCTGTCACTGTCTCTCTTCTTTATTATTTACAATTTGCGTGGTTTCTGTTACTTTTATTACGTATTTCCATTTGAAGGATTTTAACTTAGCTTATACTCGTACAAGATTAAAACGACAAACGAAAATATTAACCTCCAAACTATTATTCAAACGTCAAACAAATGATCTGTAATGTTTAAATTACCCGCATATGTCGTTGCTATTGGACGTACCGATGTTATTGCTTTACGGCCATTTATTGGTTCGGCGTAATTTTACGTCATACATGGTGGTAATTTAAATATTAAAATTATATTTAATAAAAAATTTGCCAAAAGAAAAAATATGGGTAGCAAGTTTTTATCGTCTCTTCAAAAATATTAAATAAAAAAATGGCACGCAAGTAGCCCATTGAATTATCAGTGTCAAACGATGAATGAAAACTTAAAAATTATTTAAGAAGTTTTTAAAAAAGTGTTGGATAAAATGTTGTATTACACTGCGGGCTACGAGGCTAAACTTTTTTTTTCTTGACTAATATGATACATTCCACATTCATATAATAAATAACTATTATAAATTCTTTGTTCAGGCTACATTTTTCTCTTCAAAAACTAAGTTTATTTCAACCCTTTACGCCATTTCAATTTAGAAAATATTTCTCAATAATGACTAATTATTGTATGAGATTTCACTTAAAAATTCATATAATAAATAACTATTATAATTTTTTTGTTCAGACTACATTTGTCTCTTCAAAAACTAAGTAGGATTATATGACGTTTGGATGGTTGTATATTTTTACAACATACATATAAAAAGCAAAAAATTTAATCAGTTATCAGTGTATTAAATAAAATCGATAAAATTAACTGATATTTAACCATGTTTTTTATATCGACTTATTTTAATATTCAGCTATGGTAGATAGGTAAATTTTAACACACAAAAATTTGACAAGTTTAATTCCAAGAATTTAAATTTATTAATTTAATGCGTATAAGACCGGTCGGTTCTTAATCGCCATCTGATATTTTCTAGCGAGAAACGAAATGTACTATAAATTCACACGTTTCATATTTGAACCATCTTCTTTAATTTTACGACGATAAAAAATAAAATGTTGATAATAGTCTTGAGGTTCAAATATCCCTCGCTTTAAAAAAATTGCTTACGTCTTTGTTGTTGTACTGTTTTTATAGATGGGTGTTTTTTACCTCCCGCTACCCTTAGTAAGGGAGGTATAGGGATCGTGCTAAAAATCGCATATTGAGATTTTGGTAAATGACCACGTTTTAAGGTCCCTAGAATCCGATTTTAATATTTTCACGACGATGTCTGTGTGTATGTATGGATCCTCCGCTCTAACTCAAATACTAATCTGAAAATTTTGAAACCTTGTATTTCAACCTTATTCTAATATGGAAAGAGCCCGTTAGATTTTGATGTAAATCGGATAATCGGAAATAGCAATTTTCTTGAAGCTCAAAACAGTTTATCTTCGAAAAATACCTTTATTTAATTGTTTAAATGTTATTTTTTCGAGATTTGTCTTATTATAAAAATTAAAGATTACTCAATTTTCTACAGGTTTACATTAATACTTTTTCTATATATTTTATGGATAAATTTATAAAACTATCTGTAATTTAAATCCAGGAACTTACGCTTTAAACAAACAACTCCTTTGTTACACAGTTCATATCTCAAATGTATGTAACTGACAGATAAATGTCACTATCAAAGAACTAATAATTTCAAATTAATAATAGTAACGTTTTAAAAAGAAAATAGGAAATAGAACCATAGTTATATGGAATGGAACTTAATACAATTTCCAGCATATTAAATATGTAAGTATATACATTTAAATTAATTAAATCAAATGGCGGGAGGTATAGTCTTGGCCATATAAGATTTTTAAGTTTTATATGTTTTTTTATTTCTATTCATTGAAACGGGGAATTTTTAAACAGTTTTCTCATAAAATTTAATTGTAATTTTTATTTCAACGCTTTACGCCATTTCAATTTAGAAAAGATTTCTCAATCATGACTAATTATTGTATGAGATTTCACTTAAAAATTTGCTAGCAAATATTTCATTGATTGTGTTTCATATACAGTGAAAACTTTTTTGAGCGGACTCTATTTTTCGCTAATATGTTGTCTGTCTATAATCTCATTACATTTATGTAAATATAAAACATTTATTTCTCCAACTTTTTCCGATTTAAATGATTTGCTAGTAGATAATAGACTTTTCTTTATCGTGTGTTTACAAAGTGTATGGTCGCGGCCAGTGCCGTAACTAGGGCGTGGCAAAGGGCGTACGCCACGGGCGCAAAATTCTTAGGGGCGCAAAATTTTAATCATTTATATGGTATGAATTTTATTCTCTTTATTGGGACCTCCAAAAAGACGTACTAATTTTGCCCTCTCTAGCGGCTTCGGATTTTGCCGCCATCTTCAATCAAAATTTTACAAGAATACCAAAATTAAAGCTCATAATTTCCTGTACATAAAAGATTTCGTACATTTTTTGCCTAAGATGATATCTCAACGAGTTATATTACAAAATACTTAACCAGAAAAACAATTTATGATAGATATTTAAATTACTCAAAAAATTAACAATATTGTTGTTTAATACTTAGTATTCATATTGTTCCATTTAAACCATCCAGTACTGTGGAGAATTGAGCATAGTTTTGAATTCTCTGATTGGTTGAAATTGGAGACAAGAGACATTTACCCAATGTAATTTCGTCTACTTAAAACTGGCGCCATCTACTGAATGATTTAAATGGAACAGAGTATAATAGGTTTTACTATGTATAACAGTTTATTATTGATGATTTTTGAATAATTTGTTTCAACTCTTTCCTACTAATTCATCCATAACTCTGACCCGGTTAAAGATACGATAACGCGGTTTGAAAATTTGAATTCAGCATGAAATTCTCCTTCCTGCCATGTATTGTCCCATTTTTGCCATTCAGTATTGTAGAGAATAGGGAATAGTTTTGACCTCTCTGATTGGCTAAAATTGGAGAAAAGAAACAAGTTTACCCAATGTAATTTCGGCTAATTAAAACTGGCGCTGATGCGAGCACCATCTGCTGGATGGTGTAAATGGAACAGAGTATAGACAACTTTTGCCGTTGAGCGGTTCGCGAGTTACTAATAATTTAAACGTATATGAAATTCTCTAAAATTTTAAACGTCTGCAAATCGATTTAAATCTCATTTCATCTGAAATTTCGACATGCATTAAATACCTACGTAATATTCTTTATCTTTAAACGTATCAAATTTTTAGATGAAAATATGAGAACAAATCCGATTTGCAGTTGTTTTAAATTTTAGAAAATGTTTATGTAAGTTTAAGTTGTTAGTAACTCGCGAACCGCTCATCAGTAGTTTATTTTGTTTTTATTTTCTTGATACTTAGGGGCGCAAATAAAATTTTTGCCACAGGCGCTCAAAACCCTAGTTACGGCTCTGGTCGCGGCAGTAAACCGTAAACGCAAAGAAGCGAAGCGAACAGACCTATTATCTACTTTTTTCTTTAATGTTTTCATTTTGAGCTCGCTAGAAGTTAGAAGTTTTTAATTCTGAACAACTTTTGTCCTTCCATTTTTTACTCTGAAATTAATAGGCAATAATATATGACTAATTGAAAATTTTAACACTGTAGTTTCTATATTCAGAAAAAGAAGTTGACACCGATATACTAGTGAACACGGGAAATCGTAACATTGCCGTTTAAACTGAGAAAACAGTTTTATTCAAATATCTCTCCCAATTTTTGTGTGGTTAAATTTTTAATTTACAGCTTTACTGGCCGAACAAAATTTAATTTAAATACATGATAAAAACACATTCATTGTGCGTTATATCAAGGAACGGACGTCAATTAACACGTGTTCAATTTTATATTTATTATACTCCCGAAGTTAAAGTCTGACAACACACATGGCACTAGTGCATACAAGCAGCCATTTTTTTAAAAATAAGTAAATCTAAAAAGGTTATTACTGTATTTCTGTTGTCTTAATTTGTAGCCATAAAAAGTATAGAATGTTATTCGTTTTAAATATAAACTGTTTAGATATTCGTGACTGAGCTCGTCACTAAAGCGACATATACAGGTGTCCGTTTTTTGCGGCTCACCACTAGGATCTCGTAAACTATAAGAGATACCAAGTCGGTTAAATTAGGGCAAAGTTGCCTTATTAGTATACCATTTTAAAGATGCATTTGTTTTCCTGAAAAATTCATAGGTCACTAGATAAAGGCAAAAATTTAAATTTTGCTGATTTTTATTTTTTACAAACTTCTAAATTTGAAATAATATGAAATTTCGGTTTGTACAAATGAAAACAAATATAATTAATAATTTTTTTTTTCATTGCTAATATCCTAGTTTAGTTCTCAAAATTTCAAAAGTGTTTCAAAGCGAATGAAAATTAAAATAAATAGATAATAATAATACCTAATTGATTATATCATATGCAAACATTGTTTTTATCCTATAAAATTAATAATTGTTACATTTTTACTGTTTGGAACAAATGAACATCACATCGCTGGAAAGCTATAGAAATTCTCTTTTCAATATTCAAAATGTAAAAATAATAATTTTGATCACATAACTCAAATCTAACACTGGTAAAAAATGAGCATCACCGTTGTTCAAAAGAAAATAAAAAGTGTCTTAAAGAAATGCAAACCAAAATTTAGAAATTATTTGTAAAAATATAAATCAGAAGAATTTAATTTTTTGTATTTATCAAGTTAAAAAATTCCTGTAGCTGTAAATTTAAAAGTGGACGTTTACAAAATCGGCTGAAGAATATATAACATTTTGTTTATTTATTCGTGTCAGAAGCAATACATCATAATTTATAATTTAGTGCACAAAACAAAATGATAAGAATGTTTTACTAAGATAGCACTTCCATATTGCCGACGTCGTCTCTCAGCTACCAAACGCATTTCTTGGACTTTTGGTCTTCTCTCTCTGTGTCCTGGACGTCACAATTTTGTTTTTGGCAAAGATCATTTTTGGTATGGACATTTCGGGTCACACGCTTACGCTGTATGCTTCTGGTATGAAAGGATTTGCCGGCAAAAGCCATTGCCCGGAGGACGCCCAAATGCAACTTGCATTCTTCGGGGAGGCTCCTTTCGTGTCCCTCACATATAACATTAAGAATGCATGAATAAAAAGAAAATATATTCGAAGCTTTAAAAAGATTAGTAAATTCTGTACATTATTAATAAAGAAAATAATTGGAATGTTTGAAATATTATATTAATGCAATTTCATTTCGTTTCAAATTTCAAATAATAGGTAAAACATGTTGAACATTTCAAAATGAGATAAGCTATCATATATGGATAGACCAAGTTAATCAATACAGTTTTATTAAATTTCTACATATTTCACTCTACAACTAAACATTCGTACAAATGATAACTAACTTTGTTGGAATAGTATAAATTTTGTTTGAAATGCACAACACAACACAGTTTCACATTCAGGTATGAATAGAATTGTCTGCGTTTATCAGCAAAAGTTAATTAACAAATGTACAGCTTGACTGCTTGCATTGTTTCAAAGCACATTGTTTCTAGACATTTATTTTAAAATATGAATTTAAACAAATTGATTTCAATTTATGTATTCTAGAATCATTTGACAGTTGGTTTTTCTTTTATTTATTCTATTTATATTTACGTGGATTTTGTAGATTTAATTTCACGTGGTGAATATTTATATGTTGATAAAAAGAATAAATAAAACATACAATTAAATTTTCAAAACGTTGTAATGCCTTTTTGCTAAGTACATTTAAATTATATGATAACACTTATTTTGTTTATTGTTTGAATAATGCAATGCAGTGTGTTTCACATGATTATTAACCTTGAGGTAAAGAAAAGTTTGAATGTAATTACAAGAAATGTCATTTTCTACTTGAAATGATAATTCAAAAATGTATTTAAGTAATTTATATAATGTATATGCGTCAAATTTCGGGAATTCTATAAAATTTCAGTTTAATACATTCGTCATAAAGATAACAAAATCTTTTTGCAAATAAATTGCGTACATTTGTGTAAAAATAAAATGTCATTTGAATGAAACACAAAGTAGGAGTATTATATAAAGATATTTTGGCTAGTTGGTTACACATTTAAAAAGTATGATAACAGATTAAAATAAATATTTAAATATTTATTTTAAAAAAACATGTTTTTGCTTCGCATTAATTTTTAAATACAAAGACGTGTCCCAAATTTTATTTGTTATACGTGGTTTGATTAAAAATAAGGAGAATTTTATTTGTTTCAAAAACTAATAATTTATTCATTAATATTAATATTATGCGTTTCATAGTATTCCGTATTCCTATTAGATATAATGCATTTATTCCAACGTTGCCTTTCTAGTCTGCAAAACAATAAGGTATTCCGGCATTTTTATTTTTGTTTCATTAGTTCATATGTTTACACATATGAACTAATGAAACAAAAATAAAATGAATATCTAATTTTGAATAAGAAAAACTACATGGTTGTGTCAATAGAAAGATATAATTACACCAAATACAAGTAATTTATGTGATATTTTATGCCCATAAATTAATTATTAAATTTATTCAATTTCGTATTAATAGCAATAGCCATGGCATTTTTGAACAAAAAAATAAAAAAAATGCTTGGCATTAATTTTTCTATCGAGAACACAACCTTCGTTTTAAGTTAAAAGGGGGGCAAAAGCCGGCAAAAAACTGATTTCCCTTGATACACACAGACTATCTACACTATCAGATTTGTCAACTCTATACTAAATATAAAAACGCAGTTCACAACGCCTCTAGTTTGTCAGGGCAAAACTAAAAAGCGGGAAAATGGGATGCTATATTCAAATTTGAAATTTTGTTATATTCTCTAACACAATGTTTAATTTTTATATATCAATAACAATTCTGATAAGTGAAATTTTTAAATAATTTTCAACGTCAGGTATATCTTATTATAGAAAAAAATTATCGATAGAAATACCCGATATATCAAGCGAGAATCATGGCGCGCTTTTGACGCTCATCCGCTTGTTGACATTTGCTTGTTCAAAACTTTAGCGCCTAAACTTACGTGTTCATAGATCCGCTATTTGCCTGTTTAAAACTTTTGAACAAAAAATAAATAAAATATGAAATACAAATACACGCGCGTACTTGCTACTAGCGCCATCTGTGTTCCTAACATTAAATTATCAATGAAAACTTTTTACTATACTGTGTTTCATTAAAGCCATGCATGTCTCCAACTTCAGCCAATCAACAATGGCTTAAATGGAACAAGATATAAACATGTTTTATTATATTTTCCTAAAATACGAAGATGTAATATAAAAGTTAATATTTTGTATGCATTCCATATCACCGGAATACCCCAATGTGAAATACAGTATGATATAACCTTCAGCTCCTTCAGCGGTTTTGTCTTTCTCTCGTCTATGGTCGCAAAATGTTGTCCTTTCAATGTCCTGTTCATTTTCGGGAAGAGATAAAAGTCTGGTGAATACGGTGGTTGCGGCAAAAAATCACGAACGAATAGTGAACTGTAAGCCGATACTGATAAATCCAGGAGTTGTTTGCCCACAATTCTTTTCGCATGAGTTGTATGAAATAAATAATTCAGCTAAGTATTTTTGCCATATTTTCATGTTCGGCACTCCTGACATTTCAGCTCTTCACGGTTCTCTTGAGAATGTTTGTACCTTTCATAAATCCTTGATTTCGACATTGCTTGCTCGCCAAAAGATTTCTCCAATATTTGCACCACTTCACTGCACTTTATACTTATTTTTAACGCAATGTTTAATGCAGTTTCTTTCCGGCATTTTGAAATAAAAAATATCGCCGACCGTGTCAAAATGCTTCGTCAATATATAGGCGTCAAAAACAAACTACGCGACCAATGTGAATGAAACCAGGCACACATGACACAGACCGACGTACCCAACATGATTAAAAAATTAATAACGCGCGAAATTCAAAAGTTCTTGATACTTTTTGATCGAACCTCGTATTATAGTTGTAATAATATAAGCAATCTGAATGTTTTTTTAAGAAAAGAAACAATAGTTTGTCTCTGTATTCATCGAATGATGACGTCACGACACGAACATGTATTATTCGCGGTACTTTTAAATTAAAGATAGATTTAAAATTATGTTTTAATCTTTGAAACAGAGTTTCATTTATTTGATATTCCATTGATTTTTATTTTTAGATACATGAAATGTGATACATGCAATGTTCCCTATTTACATTAAATTTTTAAAAATAATTGCTGAGTCAACCATAAAAGTCGATACATGTAAATATTAAATTCAATAATCGATTTTCCTTTAATAAAAACTTTATGAATTTTATGCTGATTGCAGTATTAACTAACAAAGTATTAAATAATAATGAGATAATAAACTTTATTGTTATTTTTTTAATGGAAAATTTCAAAACTACAATAAACTCAGAATTATACAATAACCGGAAACGTCTTCTCAACATCACCAATTTACATATTCAATTGTTTCTATAAAAACCTATATTTACTTTTGCGTGCTACAAATTTAAACCGCTTTATCTCATAATCTTTTACATACGTCTTGATTCTGACGTTTTGTTTAACGTAGAGCGGGTAGCTTTCTCTTGTTTCCGTTCAATGTTCAAATGTTTAAACCGCGCATCACACGAATTCACGGCCTTCTGAGATCGCGCGCTCGCGCGCATACAGTACGCTCGTTTAGTTCGAGCGTTTAGTTGATGGTGCGCAGTTATGGTGGCATGAACTAAGTGAACATGGTTGACGACAAATCGGGAGAAACGTCGGAAGGGTACACCTGGGCTAAAATTTGGGGGTTCGGGGGCGAAGTTGATGAAGACAGGTTAGAAAAGACTAAATTTTTATTTTTCAATTATGTTCATAAAATAAATAATTATTTTTGGCACTCTTAAAGGATGTTATTATTTTAACTGTTTATTATGAAGTTTGGTTTTTGGATTTATTTATTTAACAATTTATATTTAACTTTAGATTTATATTAAATTTATTAAAGGAAACCTTTTGACGTACTGTTTATGTTTAGTTTTATACAATATTTGTTTCATATAATTTTGAACTAAATATATATTTCAATCACGTTACTGATATTGAAATTTAATATTTAATTATTTAATATTTCTACATATACAACTTTTATAAATTTTAATAGTTATTTATAATGACAGTAAAAAATTATATAATAAAAAAATATTTTAAATTGTGATAATTTTCTTTCAGTTTGAGTCACAGTACAATAAAAATAATGCATTCATCTGTTATTATTTTACTTTGTATTTTCAACTTTGATGATTAATTTTTATCATATCTTACATTTATAATTATGCACCAAACATTATAGGGTAATATATGTAAGTGGATGTAGTGATGTAAAGATTCTATTTGGAAAATATTTTTTTTCGAAATTCGCAAAAAGTGCAGTTATTTGAAGTAAACATTTTTTTTCTATAGCTGATGTTGAAGTGTGCTTTTATAAAATAGTAGATAAAATCGCACTTTAGCCGCAAGAGTAGATAAAGTAGCATTTTAAGAGCAAGGGTAGACAAAATACCTTAATTCTTATTTATTTACATATAAAATCCATAATAACCCACATAGATACATATTTGGATTTTAAAATTGTGTTTTTGTATACCTAGTTGATATTTTTTTCTTTAATATCTACCATAGAAAAAAAAATAGAATTTATACACGACGATAAAATTAAATATCGACGCGAAAAATAATTGACTCGCGAAATCGCTCGTAAATTAAACTTTCCGTTCGTATTGTATAAAAAATAACTATTGTATTTCTTACAAAAAACCAATATATTAATTTGTTTTTAAACAATAGTTACTTAATGTAAGTTTAATTATATTGCTAACGTATCTAGAGAAGTTTAGAAATGCAGTGACACAAAAAATGTTAAAACAAATATTTTATTTTACAACAATCGAAAATAGCTATTTATGATATTTGTTAAGAGTGATTATATTTTGTTCGAAGGTTCGGACCACTCCGCTTCGTGTCGTGTACCAAACTTCCTTCTTACAAACTTAAATCACTTTTAACACGTATTATACACTATTTTTCTACAAACACTATTTTCCTATTAAAATTTGTATTTCTAATAATTTTTTGACATTTCGTGTAACACTGGTGTCATAATATGACATTTGTAATCCTAAAAACTAAAATAAAAGCCTACTTTTAATAGATTTGTAGAAAAAATTGTTTTTGTAACAGGGCGCGAGCAGACACGTGACTCGAGGGTCCTTGACATGCTTAGAATCAGCTGATTTGTGTGCGCATGTCATTTTGACAAGAACATTGTCAATTTGATAAGACCAATGTTTTGACTTATTTTGATTTTGAATTGCTAAAATATTAATATTTTATAATTTTTAGGCAGTAAAACACGTGAAATTAAAAATAATAATATTTTAGCAGTTTAAAATCAAAATGTCAGAACATTGGTTTTGTCAACATGACATTGTTCTTGTCAAAATGACATGCGCACACAAATCAGCTGATTCTAAGCACGTCAATGTCCCTCGAGTCACCTGTCTGCTCGCGCCCTATAGAATCGGTATATCAAATTATACATATTACCCGTATTCATGTTTCAATAATTTTATTGTTTCGATTAAATAAATACTTACACTGTCATGGCTTTACCACCCACTGTTGGGTGTGATAATTTTCTACTTTACGAAAGTTTTGTTAATAGCGTTTCAGTTTTACTGCAGGCTTTTATTTCACAAACACATATCTATTGGTTAAAAATCAATAATTCTTAATTCCCTTTTCTTAAAATAAAATTTACATCATGCGCAATTGTTATATTGTGAAATGCATCGGTGATAAATTTTAAAAACAGGTCTTGAAACGCGCAAGGAATTTTAAATATACAAATGGCGTAAAACTTTCGTTTCGTGTGCAATTCTATCCTTTCATTGTTTTCTCCTTATATGCTCCAATTAATTTATTAAAATAAGTGAAAAACTAATCTCCATCTTTTGCAGATATGAAAGACTGCTGCGTCGAGCCAAAACAGAGGATCTGACGGAAGTCTCGGGCATTGGATGTCTATACCAAAGTGGAATAGATCGTTTGGGACGACCGGTGGTTGTATTTGTTGGAAAATGGTTTCCATTCAATAAAATCAACCTCGATAAGGTATGAAGAAACAACGGAAATAATAAATTTTCTTGGCAATACTTAAATATCATTATTTGATAACGTTCTATATTTAATTTTTCGTTGATAATAAAAATTGGTGTTGAATGAAAAGGTAAAACAACGAAAATGTAAAATTTAGGATACATTACATAAAATCATTTAGTAGTACACTGTAAATCAATTATTAACACATATGGAAGCAGTTTTAATTACCTATTCTTTAATTAAGAACATGAAATGGCATTGAAACGGAATTATGCATTTTCTTTTCACTGCAAATTCAATTTTAATTTATAAGTTTTTTTATTTTAATATAATATCCGAGGTATTATCGTTATACAAACAAACTTTAAAGAATAAATATTAGTCAAATAGAAATATTTATTGTAGTTTAACAAATAAATTACTAAAAATAAAATTAAATTTATTACTTGCTAAGAATTAATTTATGAGTTTTTGTTTTTAACTGGTAGTAATATTGTAATTATTACTGCACAATCTCTAAGTTCACATGCAGTTTTTAAACCGTTTTCAAAACTTTTTTAGTTACCTCAAATCAAAACTAAAATTCTTGGGTTTGACTTGAAAACTAGTTTCAAAACTACTCATGTAAATACTTAAAATTCGGTTTCGATATTGCGCATGCGTACATAGCATAACGTGTTTGTCGCTTTGTGTTTCTTGGTGTTACTAATCTACAAATAAACTACAATTGTGTAGTTTTAGTGCGTAGTGATACAAAGTAGAAAAAAGGATTGCTATAATGGCAAAACGAAGAATTTGAAGTGAAGAGAACCTGTCACTTATATTAGCCAAATGCGCATGCGCTGAAACTGTTTTCAAATCAATCTGTAAACTTTTTTTTTAAAGTTGCATGTAAACAGTTTCGCGTAATGGACCTTTTCAATTTAAAGAGATAGAAGATATGCGCAATGGGGATCTGCGCATAGTAAGAACAACTGAAATCTATGGCGTTGGTTTCTAAAAATTTAGACGTAAAATGTGAGAATATCTCAGATAACTTTAAAAAATCTTATCGAAATAAGTTACAAAAGCTTTTATTGAAGTTAAAATGTCTAACGATGCAAGTTTTCACTGAGAATACAGGTATTTTAATGAGTGCAATATTTTTGAAGTTTCGTTTGACAGCCCAACTGGCAGTTGTTCGCGCCATTTTCTTACTATTTGCAGCGATAGAAAGAGATAGCCGTTAAATTGAAAAAGTCCATTTTGATTGAAAACTGAAACCAACTGCATGTAAGTGTAGTATATAATAAATATAAATATATTTTATTTTATTTTGGAATCATAAACTTGTTTATCCGCCCTCAAAATCAGGCGCAATTTGGCTCTTATCGCCCGAGAGCTTATAAAGTCGCCAAGCAACAGCTATTCAAACGTCAAAATCGTCGTTTTTAGATAAATGTTAGACAACAATAAATTCGATAAATCACATTTTTTGAACACCGCTGCTCGTAAAACTGTTCGTATCCTTTCTGGTATACGTCTTTTCACTTCTGTGAAACCAACTTGCTCTGGGCAGCGTCAAATTCATTCGATATTTCTTTTGAATAATCGATATCTTCCATTTTCATTTGACACTAAATTAAAATTTGTTATAAACAAAAAATATATCTAGAAAAGAAATCACAGCATACTTAAAATTCACAACGCCAGCACAACGATACCGAATATATACCCATTGAATTCTTGAATTTTGAGAACCAAAATAAAATAAAACGTTGTATGTACCACGGGCATAATCAAGATTATAGCACTCAGGAAAATTAAAGCTCTCCGCTGCGCGACGAGCTTTAAATATTCCTCCGTGCTACAATCTTTTGATTATGCCCTTAATACATAAATAACTATTATAACATACGAACCGAGGCGCATAAAAGTTCGGCCAACTTAGATTTTCAACAAATTATAAAACCTGCATAAATGGTGAAGAATTTTTAAAAATTCTTTCGACTAATTTAAATTAGTCTTAAAACTTTCAAAAACTGTGGGCCAAATGACGGATGATACTACTTCAACCTGGCATTAAAAAATCTAGTCCAAATTTATCATCTACCGAGACCCTTTATTTTGGCACACTGAATAACGACAGTAAAAATTTAGTGTACAGGAAAACCTACCTTGTAATGGAACAATACTCTAACAAAAGAATGTGCAGGAATACAATGTCTAGTACCATATTCAGTTTTTGTAAATTTTAAACTTATATAAAAATAGTCGAAAGAAATTTGTAAAAATTTCTCACTATTTGCGTAGGTATTAAAATTTGTTTGTTTAAAATGTAAACCGGTCAAAGTATTATGAGCCTGAGCTCATATAATGTTATCTAATTAGGAAAGAATTGACGTATAATCATTTAATGAATTTAATACATCTGTCAACTTGTAAATTCAGTTATAAATCTAGATTTGCGTATTTTGTGTTTCAGGCATTGTTATATCTTATCACTCTACTAGATCCCATCGTCAAGGGCGATTACGTCATCGCTTATTTCCATACTCTTACATCCAACGCTAACTATCCCTCTTTTTCGTGGCTTCGAGAAGTCTATAACATCTTACCCTACAAGTTAGTATGAAGGACGTCTTTATTATTATTCTTAAGATTCGTGCATTTGCATACTTTGAAAAATTAACATTTTAAGTGTTGCTTTCCACATTAATTTTTAAATGCAAATCATCATGAATTAGAAAAAAATATTCGCATGTTCACTGCGAAGAAATTTTTACAGTTTTAAAAAAATAAATAAAAAAGAAGAAAGGTATAGAACCCCATTGTCTCTAATCATACCGATGATTAATTTGTCTATTTTTAAGTGACTACACCAAATTTTTTAATTTAATATTCTTTTAAGGCGCAAATCCTCGTTAGTTTTAAATTTGAATTAAAATTACTATTGCCATATAACAAAGCCTAGAAAAAAACATTAAATTATTAAAGATTTGGTGTAGGTAGATAAATGGAAAAACTCTATTTACGACGTTTTGAACTTTAACCTTTCCCGACTAAAATAATTTTATAACTTATAAAATAGGATCAACTGTGACCCGATTTTTTTTCCATGATTTTGTTATTAATATGACAATATTTATTAATGTTTTACTTTTATTATATTTATTAAACTTCCTATTAATTAAGAAAATATGTTTAATAGTTAAACTTAATATTAAAAGAAAACATACATAATTTTAATATAATACATATAATTCTTTTTAATCTAAATAAACGTTATCTTAAATAATTAATGCAATATAAGAAAACAATATGCATATTTCAAAATTTACTTTCCACTTCTATCCTTGACCAATATAAAGAAATTATTTCTTTATTTTACTATGGTTATTATATGATAACATAGAATACCAAAATCGAATAATCGTAGATCTAAATAAAAATAAATAAATAACCCAATACTTTTTAAACTAAAGAAAATATGAATATATTTTAGAAGAATTCTCAAGAGGAAATGTTTGTAATATTTCTATTATGAGAATTATTAACAAAAAACCTGAAATTGGGTCAGTTGTGACGCGATTTTGATCAGGTAAGGGGTTAATCATCGATATACGATTAAATTTTTTATAATTTGTGTTGAAACTAAACGAGACTAAAAACTTGTTCTCCTTTTAATAGTTTCCAAATGCTACCTTTAACTATTAATTCCTATAGAAATTATTGAAATGACTATTGTAAATTAGTTTTAAAATTTGCCGCCATATGGAAATGTATATAATGACCCCTAAACAATAATCGCAATGAACGTGTTAATATTTAGTAATTAAATACAGGTATTTGAGCGTTTATGTGAATATTACATTTACAGATAATATGTATACGTAATCGGTATGTAATGCTATGAAAACGTACAAGTTTTTTGATATTATTGTATCGCGATCGCGGTTAATATGAAATCTTACGAGTCAGGTATAAAGAAAATATCATAGACTACGTCTATCTCGACGTTTGAAGCCGCTTGAATTTAGTAAATCCCTTTTCAATCTTTGAAATAAACGATCGAGATTAATATTTGAAGCCGCTTGAAATTGTCAAGTCAAGCCTATAAAGTAGCAGGCTTGGACCAACGAAGCGGCTTGACTTCTGTCGAAATAAACAGTGAAGCTTCAAATAAAGTAACTAAACTATTATTCACGAAAGATGACTATTCAAGGACATTTGTTCGAAGAAAAAATACACATCACTTTATAGCAGTAGCTTAGCAACCTTTTGTATGAGAAAGAGAAAGATTATTTGACCTATGTCTATTTAATTTATGTGGTGTGACAGATATACGTAAATAGTGACATTACTTTCTAACACACTAAAACTAATAATGACATATGTCGTAAATTTACAGATACCTAATTATCTACTACACTGCCCTCTGTGCTAATATTTACCCAGTGGCGTTGACGTTTAAATCAAATTATTATTCCTTGGTTTATAAGTTAAATCTATGTTTTTGTGTTTTGCAAAAACATAAATAAAGAACATAAAACTTTCAAAAAGGCATTATTTAGAAAGAAACATAATTTTCAAATGAATTACTTTTATTTTTTCAGTTAAAAAGTGTCCATAAATATTACATGTTGCACGCCTATACATACGAAATGCAATGAAGTTATCTGCAAGTAATATTATATCAGACGGCTCATAAATAACCTTGAATAGTCATCTTTCGTGAATACTAGTTTACGCATGCGCACATCCGCAATATGTTGCAGTGTTACTAAATTCGTATCAGTTGTTGGTTGTTTGCGTTTTATAAAAGTCGCGACATAAAACTTACTAAAATTGTCGAAAAGCGAAATATTTGGAGTGATGAAGTAAATGTTTTTTTAATGTTTTTGAAAGAGAAGACAAATAACAACATGACAATTTTTAGATTTTAGGGTTATATATCCAGGCTGAAATTAGATCATATACCTCTCTCTGTCTGTCTGCATAATCGAGTATTTAACTATCTTTTTTAGTCGATACGAATTTAAAGAAGGTTGAAAATAACTCAATCTTATTTTCAATCCGCTGAGATAAACCAATAGGATTTTTCAAGTCATAATATACTTGAAGCCGCTTGAATTATCGAGATAAACGTAGTCATATATTACCGGTTTTCTACAATAGTTTCATTATTACTATTACTAGGAATAGAAAATTGTAAATACCTATCTGTCTTATTATTTATTTCTACTATTATATTTGTATACATATACTGAATTTATTTCTTTTTAGGTACAAGAAAAATTTGAAGGCTTTCTACATTGTGCACCCAACCTTTTGGACTAAAGTAATATATAAACTATATTGGAAAATAAACCGAATTTTTATTCTTCTTCTTTTTCTTAGATGATGACATGGTGGTTTACTACTTTCATGGCTCCAGCAATAAAACAGAAAGTGCATAGTTTGCCTGGTGTTGAATATTTGTATGCGGTTATGTCTCCCGATCAGCTCGAAATCCCTGCCTATATTACCGAGTATGATATGACTGTAAGTATATTTTATTTCGAAATATGTCTTTATCAATTGACGCAATATTTTGAAAACAGAAAAAAATGTAATATGTGTAGTTATGGTTTATTGACAAGCTAATGCACATTATTAACATTATTATGAAAAACGTACCTAACCGATAATGTAAAATATAATTATTTACGTAATAGTAAATATATACCTACCTATTGCAAAGATACATATATTCGTTCGTGTAAAGAAATAATAATTATTTTTATTTTTTGTACAATTAATATTTTTTGCATAGATATGGAGATAATTATAATACTAGATGAATCTGGTTTAAAAATTTAAAATAATTACTATATAATTGCCTTTTACTAATATTCTCAATATTATAATATATAATATTATCTATGTAAGAATAACATCGCGCAATAAAAACGGCATGATTCTTAACGACTTATGCTAATTGAAGTACATAGTTTCTTTATGCCACACAGGTTTCGTAGAATATGTTCATAAGGCGACATATATCGTAACTCTGTCCAGGATATAATTCAGAATTGTCAATATAATTCGTATACATTGGAATGCATTTTATCATTTGTGTGTCTCCTGTTAATTTACGTGATTTATTAATAATGCTAAAATCGAAATGGCTAAAATAATGATCTTGTATGTATGTGCGTTTTTTGATGCAGAAAAAGACTGTTTCCTATACATTAGATGTCAGCACAGATTATTGAGCGAATTGAAATATTTCTTAACTATCTATCAACGAAATATTATTGCACAATTCCATTCTTACATGGATACTGTATCTATGTATTATTAAACTCTGTTTGAAATAACGAAAGAAATTTTGTCAGATTCTTGTGATTCTATGATTGCTATGCGCTGTTCGGATGAGCCACGGATAACAGATGGCAGCACTGAACTCATACCAATAAGGAAAACTTTTTTTCAAACGTCGTACGAATGGCATCTTTGTGACTTGATTCACAAGGTAGAAATAAAATAAATAAATACCCATAGAAACTACATAGAATTAGCGAATAAAAAGAAAAATAGTGCGTTTGAAAAAAAAATTATGTGTCATTCGGAATAAAAGTGTCTTTGTGTGCCTCGCATGAAATTGTACGACTCGCTTCGCTCGTCGTGCAAACTTCCATGCTCGCCACACAAAGTATCACTTTTACTCCTAATAACACAATATTCTATTATATATTCGTTATATGAGTTCGTTGGTGTTTAATTTTTATAGCATTAATTGTATTAAATTTGAAACAATGTTACTCTGTTATTTATACTTAATATGATGTCACTTGTTTTATTGTAAATGTTGATTTTAATCCAGGTTTCGCTGGACATTTAATTTTTACGTTAAAAGATATTTATTTCAATGAAATCTTACATAGACTATGATAGATTAGTTTTTATAATTAAATAATAAAGAGAATTTAAATATTTTCTGTTTTTTTTTGTAATTAAAAAATGTATGTATATACTTTTTTTAAAATTTTGCATCTGTTAAGAAATATGGGTGCACATAAATTAACTAGAGCGCAAATAACAAACAATATGATCTGCATAAGGTAAAAAAATGAAATCTAATTTTGATTAGTATTAATTCCTACAAAAGAAATGTTAATTATCGATAAAACTATTTTGCAAGTACTGACTTGGGTAAAATTCACTCGGCATAAAATATGTTCTGAACAAAACATTGATACATATAATGAAATTTCTTTCCCATTTTTAATGCAATTTGCCACTTCTTATTTAATATTTTATTTTTCAGAAAATAATGAAGGGATATTTTTTCCTACGGAACAATAGCTTTTAGATTTTCTTGTCATTTTATTTAAAATATATCCAACTATCAACATTATTACTGTATAAATGCACGTTTTCCCGACTTGTATACTTTCAGATTTTGCCACCAGAGGTCATACACTTTTTTCATGCGAATTCAAATATGTCAATTATGATTTTGTTCTTTGTAAATGCTGTGCGTTATTTGTTGTTGTGTTGTCGTTTATTAAACGCCCCAATTAACTGTCAATAATTCTTTCGTTATTTCAAACAGAGTTTAGTCGGTATTTGGACAAGGAATTTTCTTATGCTTGTCAATTAGTGCACGCTTTTCTCAATGCATTACATATCATATTTTGAAATAGTTATTTATGTAACAAGTGTGTAAAGTAGTACTTTTTTGGTCGAGTGCGATGTTTTACGCATGAGGCGCAGCCGACTGCGGAAATTGTAGCACGAGACAAAAAATTCTATTTTACACACGTGTTGCATACAATATTTTTCCTACAACCGAAATGGTATTGATGTTTCTCATAATACTGAGTGTACAGGCATCCAGCAGCTTCAAATACAGTTAGTTCTCTTTCTCATAACACTGTACAAAATGTAACTTAAACACTTGGAAGAATCTCAGACAGACGATGATTAGTCTTATAATGTACAAATTGTATATTTAATATGAATATTAAAAATTAGGTTAGGTTAGAATACATGTCAAAAAAATGTTAATGTTCTTAAAAATTAGATCAGTACTCAATCTCTTAAAAAAATATTAGATTTGTTTCATTTACAGGGTATATTCATATTTCTTAATGAATTTTATTACTTTTATTTATTATTATTTACTAACTAATTATGCCAGAAATATGGCGGCCAAGATTGACGTGTGTCTTATAGCAGAAGTTAGTGACTTAAATAAATTCAAGAAAAACGAACTTATAGACTTATTTACTAAAGGTGTAGTGCCAGGACAATACAATGAAAGTGTGACAATAAAAAAATTCTCTTCCACCGACAAGTTTAATAAGGAAGATGATACCTTTGATGACGCTGTTGACTGTACTTCATGTGCAGTTAATTCTAATAAATATGAAGTTCTTCTTGAAAAGTGCAAAATCAATGATAAATTAATTTCGCATCTAGAGAGTAGAATAAGTGACCAAGAACTCATAATAAATTTGTTAAAAACCAAAAAAGATTGTGAAGTAAACAAAACATTCACTAAAAACTCACAGGCTACGACACCTGTTAATATTAACAATAAACACATAAATATTAATAAGACTGTACCGGCCGAGCAGACATCTACGAGCTCAAGTGATATTCTCAAAATGGCCGACGAAGTAAATAAACAAAGCAATGGCAAAGAACAGAAAAAGAATACAAAACCTATAAAAAGAGTTTCCATTGTGGGTGCCCTTCGAACATCCTCAATACAAGTTGCACCGAGGAAATCATTTCTGTTTGTTTCAAGACTTAATCCAGACACGAAACCAGAGGATTTAGTGAATTATCTTAAAGATGACTTTCCAGAAATCCAGTGTGCAAAACTCCAGTCCAAATTTCCCCAACACTACTCTTCATTCAAAGTGACTTTAAACTTGGATAATTTTGAAAAAGCATTATGTGAAGACAAATGGCCTTTAGGCACATACGAAACCCCAGCGGTCTCAAAAAGAACTCTAACCAGTACAAGTGATGATTATGATTGCAATTTTTTAGTATTAAATTGTCAAGCTTTATCTGTAACTAAAATTAATTATATTACTTCGGAATATCTCCATTTAAATAATATAAAATTTCTATTTTTCACTGAGACTTGGTGTACAGAATCCTCTATAGAGTTCATAAACTTTAATAATTTCAAAAATATTTCTTACTATTGTAGGACAGAATCAAAAGGTGGAGGAGTAGGGATCTGGTCTAGTAGCACTTTAAATACGAAAGCAATTAATCTACAATGTTACTGTGTAGAAAAACAATTTGAAATATGCGGTGCTTACGGGACATTAGCTCCCAATACCATCATTATAATTATTGTATGTTATAGATCACCAGCTTCAAACTTTGATATTTTCTTAGAAAAATTAAGGCAAGTTTTAGAACTTTTGTACAAACCCAATGTTAAATTTATTCTAACAGGGGATTTTAATATCGATCCTATTAGAGATTCGACTGATTTTAATAAACTGTCTAATATTTTATCCACTTTTGATCTGCATAATACTGTAAATAAACCTACCCGAGGTAACAACATTTTAGATTATTTTTTTACCAATATACATAATATTAATTGTAATGTACACGATAACTTCATTTCAGATCATAGGACTGTAATTCTCAATTCTAAACTTCATTGTTCTAGAAATATTAAACCTAGATGTGAATACAGGAGAGTTTTTGCCAAGCATGATATTCAGAAATTCTATTATGATCTAGAAAATGAAGAATGGACTAACTTGTTTTCAGTATTGGACGCTGAGGATGCTTTCAATAACTTTTTTAATATTTTTATGCACTATTTTTACATTAATTTCCCAATTAAGAGAACATTTTACAAAAATGATAAACTTTGGGTGAACACAGCAATTCGGGAATCTAGTAATAAACTAAAGGATTTATACCAGATGCAACGAAAATATCCCGAACTAATTACTCTATATAAACAAGCAAAAGCTGAACATTCTCTTCTGGTTGCTAACACAAGAAAATCATATTACCAAACCAAAATCATGGCAGCAGACAACATATGTCGTAGTGCGTGGCAAGTCATTAATGAAATATCTAATAAGAAGAACAACTCTAGTACCATTCCTTCAGTTAAAAATGAAAATAGTGTGATAGATGATCCGGCGGCCATCTCAAATATGTTTAACCAATTCTTTAGAGATGCTCCTCTGAATATCCTAAAAAATATTCCAAATTGTACAGGAAATAATTCAAATAACAGTCATTGCAATCTTAGTCAATCAAATAGTTTTGCTCTATTACCATATACTGAAGTAGAAATGCTCTCATTACTAAATAACAAGTTGAAAAACAAGAAATCTTCAGGACCTGATGAAATACCTGCTTTCATAATAAAAACAATATTGTCAGTCATTATTAAACCTTTAGTATATCTGGTTAATCTTTCTTTTGAATGTGGAAGATTTCCAGAAAGACTTAAATTATGTAAAGTAATTCCACTTCATAAAAAAGGTGATAAAGAAATTCTAGACAACTACAGACCGATATCAATGACTTCTATTTTCTCAAAAATTTATGAATATTGTTATCTGCATCGTTTAGAATCTTACTTAAGTAAAATTAAAATTATAAAAAGCAACCAATACGGTTTTCGTCCCAATTCTTCAACAATACATGCTGTAAATGATTTTTATGTAACATCTATTTCACATTTAGAAAAGGGTGAACATCCAATTGGCATTTTTTGTGACTTAAGCAAGGCTTTTGATTGTGTAAGTCATAATAGGTTACTTAGTAAACTTGAACAAATGGGTATAAGAGGTGTGCCTTTGGATTGGCTTTATAGTTTTCTTAATAATAGAAAACAATTTGTCTCCATCAAAACTGAAAGTGGCTCAGCCTGTCATTCTGAATATCTTTATTCAAACACCGGAGTCGGGCAAGGTACAGTTTTAGCTCCCATTCTTTTTATATTATATTTAAATGATCTTAATGACTATGTGCACAATGATTGTCATATAACTCTATATGCAGATGATGCATCAGTAACTATATCCAGTAAATATGATGAGGATCTTGTTGATACTTGCAATGAAACCATGAATAAGTTATTTTCATGGTTTTCTAGTAACTGTATGTATCTGAACCCAACCAAAACGCAATTTATGAGGTTCCACACTTATCAAAGCTCGTGTAACACTGATTTGTCAATAATTGTAAATGACAATCCTGTTACAAGAGTACCCCGAACAAAATTTCTGGGATTACATATGGATGAAAATTTTATATGGAAGCCCCATTGCTATCACGTTATCTCTGTTCTGAACAGAGCGTGTTTTCATGTGAGACATTTAATTTATATTCTAAATGAAGCACATCTACTGATGTTCTATCATGCCAAAGTTGGCTCCATTTTGTCTTATGGAATTTGCTTTTGGGGTTCATCACCATCCTTCAAAGATGTATTTGTTGCCCAGAAGAGGATAATCAGATGTATTGCTAAAGCCCCCTTGCGAGCATCTTGCAAAGAACTTTTTATAAAATATAATATTTTAACTTTGCCATGTTTATATATTTACCACCTCTGCGTCTATGTGTTTAATAATAAGGAACAATTTAAGACTCATTGGGACGTACATAATAGAAATACTCGAAACAAAAATCATTTCATAGTGCCAAATAAACGATTAATGATTACCAGAAACTCTCCTGAATGTAAAGGAGTACAATATTATAATTGCTTACCTTCTGACATAAAGTTATCGGTAACATTAAAAAGTTTTAAAGATAAGTTAAAAAAATTTTTAATCGAAAACTCCTTTTATACTACAAATGACTATGTAAATTATTGCAAAAATTTGTAATTTTAATATGTACTATGCTTATATTTGACGTTTTCCATAATTTTTTGTACAAATTCAGAGGAAATAAATAAATATTATTATTATTATTATTATTATTATTATTATATACTTGACAGGTAAATTAACCGAATTTTAATGTTGCCTAGCAACGCTTATTTAATTTTCATGCACTAGTGCGTGAGAAGTACTTATCACGCACTACTGCTTGAAAAGTGACACTTTACACACTGAAATGAGTGTAGGAAATAAAATGTATAACTCAAGAAATAGAACTAATTAGGATTTTCACGATATTTGAATTTTTTGTGTTAAACTTAAAGGGAACAAATTTAGCTTCTTATTTTTATTTATTATTATTAACATCCGAGAAAAAAAAATATAAAGAATTACTTGTGAGAGACAGGTCCTACTTGACCGCTGTGAAACACAAGTAGAATATGGAAGAAATAGAGTGAATACAGCGACAAGTTAGTAGCCCGTAAAGTCAGACAATGAGATACTATTGGGATTTTCAAATAAGAAAACTCTAACTAGCGGGGAATATTAGAACTACAAACAGTGGTACACATTTAACATTTACATGAAACTGCAACTATATGACTACAAAAACTCGATTATACATACTTGAATTATAAATAAAAAATACTTATAAATGAGAAAATAATACAAAAACTAAAGAAACGCAAATGACAGCAATGCCACGCTGAGAAATGTCAACAAAAATTGTACCATTGTTTAATGCGATCAGCGCCATCTCTTGATACTTGAAAATCCCAATACCATATTTAAATTTGAACTATCTTAGATGAGTATGCAAAAATATACGTAAATTAATAAGTATTAGTGGAAAAATATTGTTTAAATATTAGTTAAATCGCAAACTCAAACTACAAGTGATTGAATTCGATTAATAATTTTGACGTATCTTGTCTTCAACATTTTGCTTGCTTGCCTGATTTTAAATGCGAGACTCGCGCATCTTCTACGCCCGCCTACCGTGAAACCATCAATGGACAAATACTAGCGCCACCCGCTGCAGTAGTTTGTCACAATATTTAAAAAAAAATGCTCAAACTGTTTCTATGTTTTATAAATTATTTTTAAAAAAAAATCATTTTATTTGTTATACTTAGTGATAATTTCTTCATGAATATAACGTAAAAGTTTATATATATAAATATTTCGTCTATGTGAACATCAAATATTTTTAACCCATTGACCACTTGTTTCATATCTCGCTTATGGACCTTTTCCATCTAAAGAGATAGACAAAAATGACAAGTATGTAGTGCTCAGTAGATTGTTTGCGCATTAGAGAGACGAGATACATTTCCAATAAAATTTGAAATGGCGGAAAATAAAAATGTTACTATATTAAATAAATTAAAAAAGCCTTTGTGATGATAAATATTTTAAAGCAAGAAGACGGATAGATGGGAATCAGAAACGTGATTATATGTTCTAAAGACGCAAAATAAACACCGCACCGCAACACTGATAATTTCGTAGTTGCCAGTTTGTTATTATAAGAAAATTACAAAAAAGAATAAAACTTTTTTTTAAATAAATGTTTTTTCTTTACTAATAATTTCTTTATTATCAAAGCCAAAATAATTTAAGTTTCTATGTTAAATAAATAAATAAATGCTTGTCCATCTAATCCTTTTACTTGACAACATGGTAACTCCCTATCTCTAGTTCATAAGAATTTCGCGTTTGCACTAAAATTCTGTTCATTCTGTTCTTCCAGACAAAAATTGGTGTAAGACCCCATTTATATTATTTTCAGTTTTTGCAGCGATAGTTATGAATGAAATGATTGTGTTCCAGATAAACGGTCTGCGATATTTCCAGCCAAGTGCCCCCACATAAGAAACTCGTCGCTTCTCCCGCTAGTTGTTCGTCACCTGCGATCACTCACTACGTTACGATTTCGGGGAACTTCTATAGCGCGTACAAGCTGTGCCAACGTATACGTACTACGTACCCACTACTAGTATGTTACTCTACTTTCAGAGACAGGGTTCGCGTTCAATGTTTGCATCGCCGCTACATCTGGTATCCGTATAAGTATGTTATGATGCTAGATTCTTTAATACAAATGTTAACATTTGTTGAAATGCAATAGTGTTCAGACATTTTGTTGTTAACGTTCATGAGAACATTTTGAGATGCAATATTGTTTGTATGATACATTTTTATATAATATTGTTGATTATTAATCAATTTTGAGTATATAATATACATCGTGGCCTCTGTGATTAGATATTGATATCTCAAAATACGAGTGATTGTTACTCGTTCATTTGTGTAAAAATTGTCTAAGCGTTAAGATTTGCCTCTGCACATTCCTCGTACTTTAAGCTAAGTCTAAATCTAAATTAGATACCCGTTCTTGATATTCCTATCACGACTGACTTCGGGCCAGTTTTCAAATTCAAAGTTGTTCACTCGTTAACTTCAAAACTTTATTCATTATATGAAAATATAACATATCGTTTGCGTTTCATTTAACAAATATTTTTCTACAAAATAAATATTTTTGTATTTTCAACAATCTTATGAAAATTGTGAGCAACTTTCAATTTTTCTACAATACGGTAAAGTTTTCCAAGTTGATGGCAAATAAGCAAATAATTATACATTTTAAATGCACCTATTTGAAAGGAACTTGGGATATTTTATATCAGTATTATTCTACAATAAATTAACGTAGTTAAACGGCGGCAAGCAACTTATGATTTAAACTTCAAATCGTAATTATTAACATTACGGAAAGAAATTTCCACTTTTAAGCTTCCAGCCATGTAAACATATTCTAATCTAGAATTTTTGTTGGACTAGAATAATCAATATTTCTCGTAAATATTTTCTAACACAATAATTCTTCACTTATGATAAATCTTGCACTGATCGGCCCTCGTCCTAAATTTAGTTGCGAAAAAATACAGGGTGTTCAAAAGGTTCCACATTATATTATAACGATAAGAGATATATTGTATTACATAAAATCAAAAGTAGTACAAACTTTTTGAAAATTGTTCGTGATTTGTTTTGTAAAAATATATTTTTATTGTTGATAAAAAAATATGCTAGCGCCTTCGTTTTGAGCACCTTGTATGAGTTGATGCAAAGAATGTGAAGTATCGTGCGCGTCACTTATAGAATGTACTTAGGTACTTGTATAGGAGTTGCCAGCTTGTCCCAGTTCTCGGTAGGGTAAACTTAGTTTTGCCAACTCCTTTACAAACCGTCGCCCATGCACCATTTTAATAAAGTACTGTAGTTGTAAGTTGTTGCATAACTTTTTAACAAATATTTAATTGATTGTTAGTACATATTTGTTAAAGGATCATTTTATGTCGTTTTGATGGTTTATTATTACATATTGGTTATATATTTGTGATAATGTCATTTTCTATAAGTACTTTTATTCATAAGTTTTAGCTATTGTAATGTATAATATTTATTTATATGTTTAATCGTTTAACAAATATTAGAAGGAATTATAAAATATAAATTTTAATTACTACCTCAAGGATTTTAATATTTTTCATATTCTATATGTTTACTAATTTTTTCTCTCTTTATTACAGATTTTAATCACACAGAAAATTAGAAACTACATATAATCTCAATAAGGTAGGAAGAAAAAGGGCATGGAAGATCACGTGACCTAACATATGTTTTGTCCCTTTCTCACTTCAGACTTGATCTTCAGCTCTGTCCCATGCTAACTTCAGACTGTACTTTTGACGCAGTGCGCATGCGTCAGTTTGAATAGCTGTCACATTTCTAGCAAGATATCAAATGCGAATAAAATAAAGACAATAAGAATCAAATAAGTTTTTATTGAATTCTTCAATAATATAATATAATGGAAGATAACAATGTGATCATATGTATATTCATAAGTATCACGATCAGGAAGCTCTTCGTCTTCATTCTTGCTTAAAAAGCAAATATTACCAACAGTAATTGACAATTTATAAATTTAGGGCTTCATCAACGACCTACTATCAATTCTGAGTGTTCGATAATATGTCAGCAAGTGATATTCTCATAAATTTAAACGGCCACGAGCCTCAGACTACGTCTCTTGTTTTTCACATGTAACCTACTTACCACACCTACCCTACCTATACAAATGGTCACTTGTTACTTATGTTCAAATATGATTAGGTTTTAAATATTACCTCGATAATCGGTGCTTGACGGAATAGCAAACAGTTTTATATTATAGTCCGACGACAAACTTGCATCCAACAACGAACTGGCATCGTTTGAAAAAGAATGACAACACTCACAAACAGAAAATAACAATAAAAGAAATAACAACAAACAAGATAACAAAAAGAAACAAATAATAAAACACTACAATAAATAACAATAACACAATCAATCGTTATATGCACAAGAACCGCCAAATAACAAAATGGCAACGCGCAAACTCATTCTTAAAATTTACCGCTAGAAAAATATGACAGTTATTCAAACTGACGCATGCGCACTGCGTCGAAAGTACAGCCCACAGACGTACAGCCTGAAGTTAGCATGGGACAGAGCTGAAGATCGAGTCTGAAGTGAGAAAGGGACAAACATATGATAGGTCACGTGATCTTCCGTGCCCTATATTTATATCACATCAGTGTGTTTCAAAAACAAAGGTAGAGATGGTGCCAAATGTCATGAACTATGAAATGCGCAGATCAAAAAGAGAGGCATCTAGAGAAAGGTCAGACTATGGGAGAGAGAGAAAGAAAGAGTTTCACTTTCTGCGCACCAGCTCATGACGTTTGACACGGGCTAATAGAACCCGCAGAATAACATGCGACATCAACGGAATTTTAGGGAATTAAATTAATGGCGAACAGCAGGACAAAACGATGTTTCATATAACAGAAAAAGAATTTCTCATGCTCTGATTTTATTTGAACGTTTATTAAAGAAAATGAACATAATTGTATAACTATAAGTGCTGTGTTAAAGGTTAATACGAGTATAACCAAAGTTCATGACATTCCATAATTTTTGGAAAAAGTTAATCGATTAATCGTATGGAAAAGATATTTAAATATATCGCAAAACTCTAATCTGATAAATAAATATGATCGTTCTTTGCATTTCACAAATAATGATTATAATACAATTTTGCAGGTATGTATTTTAATACAATTATTGAGAGTACAAATGCGAATTGCAAATTTCCCCTTGACACAAATATAACAGTAAAAATATGAACATCCGTCCTGTTTCACAATTTACAACTTCTGAGTCAACTTTTCAGTCATCTTCAGAAGCTGGCCGACACAACTAGTAACCACAGACGCGTTTCGTACTATTTGGTGCTCATCAGTGTGGTGTAACCTGTGGCCTCTGTCCGGTTTACAATGGGTGAACTCCTGGAGCAGAGGCATCTGACGATGACTGAAAAGTTACCTCAGAAGTTGTAAATTTCATTAATTTTACCAATAATTGTGTCTGCAGACTGCAGTTTCAAGTCAAAATGGACCTTTTCAATTTAAAGAGATTGAAGATATGCGCAATGGGGATTTGCGCATAGTAAGAACAACCGAGATCTATGGCGTTTGTTTCTAAAAAATTTTGACGTAAAATGTGAGAATATCTCAGATAACTTTAAAAAATCTTATCGAAATAAGTTACAAAAGCTTTTATTGAAGTTAAAATGTCTAACGATGCAAATTTTCACTGAGAATACAGGTAGATTAATGACTGCAATATTTTTGACGTTTCGTTTGACAGCCCAACTGGCAGTTGTTCTGTTCGCGCCATTTTCTTACTATTTGCAGCGATAGAAAGAGATAACCGCTAAATTGAAAAGCTCCATTGTCGAGTTACGTCATAAATAGGAATTAATCATGAATTTACAAATTGTTGTCCCTCAACTATGTTTCTTAATGAAGAATTCGGCCAAACAAAATTAAAAATCATGTTGAGTAGAACTGTTAACAATATTTTAGATCACAAGCATTGAAAATGTAATTAAATCTGACATATCGTACTGGCCGCCATGACAGATTAGGGTACCATTATAACTAGGGTATGGCTATGGCGTGGCTCACGTTTCGTCCGCCATTACCGGCCCATCTGTTATATGTGTTGTTCTTGCGCAAATTATGATGTATTTTCGTGGCTATTTGTTTTATGTTAATGAAAAATACATTTAATTATCATTTTAATATGTATTTAAAGTGTAAGTAATATTTTTATTTTGTTTACTTATGTAGTTTGTTAAGATACCCACCACGATTACTGACGTATTGAAACAACTATAAATCACCAATATTAAGCACAATCATTTAAATTTTTATAAGGTAAGTTTAGAATATACAATTATTATGTAAATTAGAACTACATATATTAAATTAGATGTGATAATAACGACCCATATCATATATTCTACAACACCTCTAAATGTATGTCTTAATAATAATTGTGTATCTCTTAAATTAATTATTTTTTATTACCTTTATAAATTTACAGTGTGGTAATTTAATATTCATTTTTAATATAATATCACATTTATTACAAATAAACAGGGAAATGAATTACCGACAATGGCGGTAATCTTGGACCATGGCCATACCCTGGTTATAAAGGTACCCTATGACAGATGTGATTACAGCGCCACCAGCGGATTCTGTGGGTCCCAATACGTATATAATCTAAATAAAGGCGGTGATATTAATTTGAATGAAATACATCGTATCGTCACAAATAATTGTGAAGCAGTTCTTTTTACCGGGTATTAAAAAAACCTTTCCAAAAATTTAGGAAAAGAAAGTACAAACCAAAATGAGTGAAAATGTTTATTGGGTTTGTAAATATGTTGTACTATAACAGTAGAGGTCGTAAAAGGGTGGGGGTGGTGTCTATGGAGGTTGGTGGATGAGAAGTTTCTGTTACAAAAAATTAAATGGTAAACATGATGTGGACGAACGAAACGCGCATTTGCCGTGGAAGCCTACATCCGCGAAAACCGGTCTGGACGGCGTTTAATATTCGAATCCAAATACCCCCGCACCAAGAAGTTCTGGTCCGAAAATCGATTACGTTGTTGGTAATTTTTTTTTAGGGAAATCGAACAGATACCATCAATTCCGACGATGTGTGAGCCTGTTCCCCCATGTCTTGGAAAACTAGATCTGGAGAATGGCTGGTTTCAGCAGGATGAAATCACGGCCCACACAATCAATGCAGGTTTCAAGAAGATGTTCTCTGGGTGCTTGATTTCCCTGAAACGCGATATTCTTTGACTCGCACACTGTGCGACTTTTTTCTGTGGGGTAATCTCAAAGCCGAGGAACCTGCAAACCCTAAAGAAGCAATCAGCACAGAAATCCGCCGTGTACCCCAAGAATTATGCGAAACTTGTAACAGTGTTTGGACAATGATGAACGCCACTTGGCCGATTTTAGTTTCAAAATCACATGAGATAAAAACTTTCCATGTTGTATGTTCAGAATGAGAAAATATCTTTTTTATCGAGTATTTATCTTTTAATTCGCCTTCAAAATTAGGGAAGTTATTCTGCTGCACCTGTATTTTATTGTTGCAGGGCAGATAAATATAAATTATCTACGGTAATGTAAAAAACAGTCATTTGTGACTAAAAGAATTTGAGAATATTAAATTACTTTAAGACACGCGGCTAATGCAAAATAGTCTGACTTTTGATAGTTTTGGTAAATAAAATTAAAATTTAAAAAAAGAAATTATTATGCAACTATGGTATTTTTACACTAATTATATAAATAATAATGTATCATTGTTAAATCCATAGCAACTAATAAAATATTACGTTTATTTTTTATCCTAAAAAAATATGGGTGCATTTTTAAAAAATGAATAGTATATGCTAAATGAGATTAAATATATGTTATGTATCCGAAAAAATTAAACTTTGGATAAAATGTCTTTATTCACTTTTATAATAAAGAATTATAATAAGTTAACAAATATAAGAAATCAAAGAAAAGAACAAAACTTGGAATGAAATGAAAGGGCTAACGAAAAATAGAACCAGGTGGAGATCTTTTGTATGAGCCTTTTAATCAAGCTAGAATCTTATAGGAATACGAGAATATACCTTCTAGTGCTATATTTTAGGGGAGACAAATTACAGTTTAAAAAGAGATTTAAATCTTCTAATAACTTATTAACAAGCAATGAGGAAGTGGCAGCTTTTCTAACATTATTGCATATTAATGTTTGTCAATACTATTATTCACGAAAGATGACTATTCAAGGTAATTTATGAGCCTTTTGATATAATATTACTTGCAGATAACTTTACTGCATTTCGTACCCATAGGCGTGCCGCGATATATTTATGGATACATTTTAACTAAAAAAATAAATGTATTTAGTTGAAAATGTTGTTTCTTTTTAAATAATGCCTTTTTCAAAGTTTTAACTTCTTCATCTACGTTTTTGCATGACAAGAATATAGACTTGACGTAAAACATAAAATAATAATTTGTTTTGAACGTTAACGATAAACATTAGTACAGAGGACAGTATAGTAGATAATTACGTCTGTATCTCTACGACATACGTCACTGCTATTTTTAGTGTTAGAAAGTAATAGCACTATTTAGGTATATTTGTTACACCACACAAATTAAATAGACAAACGTCAAATAATCTTCGTCTTTTTAATAGAAAATATTGCTAAGCTACTGCTATAAAATACTGTGTATTCTTTCTTCGAACAAATGACCTTGAATAGTTTTCTTTCGTTAATAATGGTTTACAGTATATTGTGTAGGTAAAATAAATATTTTGACTCATATGTGGCAGTATTTTTCAAATGTTACCTATTTGTTTTGGAAATCTTTAAGCAGTGTTTTATAAATAGACATTTACAGCCCGATTCAAAAAAGGTTAAGCTAATCCTTATTTTTGGATGAGCTAATTTTACTCTAATTTTGACCGTTTATTTCTTATCTAATCTAATCCAAGTAACTACCTTTTTGATAATATAGTGAAGATTAAATTCTAAATACCAGGATAGAATAGAATTTACTAATCTAAAAATGAGGATTAGCTTAAACTTTTTTGTGAATCGGGCTGTTAGAGAATAAAATTCAGAATTTGAATCTAAAATTTTTTAATTTATTTTGCTGCCCGAGAAAACTTAATTTAAAAACGTAGTAAAATTGGATTTAGCATTTACGTCGACTAAACTGTTAAATCAAGTAACATGTCAAAAAATACATATTTATGTAATAACGCATAATCTGTTTTTATAAATCTTTAAGGGTATATTCCAAAAATAACAAATTTTAACCGTGGTTAACCAAAATTTTAATATGTAAAAATTGTACATTTATGAAACCTGGTGCTGGTTAAATTGGTTGCAATGCTACCGAAGCGCACCAACGCAACTGTGGTTTTTCCTTGGTAACATCTTCCGTCCTTTTTCATAACATGTCAGGTTTGTATGGTTAGAAACTATTTATCAATTAGTTGATGGTTACATTGGTTTTCGAAGGGTTTGTATTCTACGTATTTTAATTTTCCAATTCATAATTTAGGATTTTGAAAGACGATAGACGAAATGTTTTAATAGAACATTTTACGTTTATCGCGAAAGTAACCGAACTATTTGAATAATAATAGTCACGTGACTAGACCCAGTCTTTAACCAAAACCAATATTTTAGTTATTATATTTTATTTTTACCCTAAGTTTTCTGTCTCACTAAAGCCGTAAATTTAAAAATATCGATACTACAAACTTCAAAATTTGATTCTATTGACACTAAAAATTCAAAATTTTATTCTATAAAACTGCATGTATAAATAATTCCATAAAGTTTTACGGGATTTGAATATTTGAAAACAAATATTTTTCTCTGTTAAACTTCTACATATGTTGATTCTCATGTTCATGCACTCTGTATATTTCTTTCATTATCGGAATATACACTTTTTTATATTTTTTTTTTTTATAAAAAAAGTAAAATAATATGAAAGCATTAAATTAATTTTATGTATGCATTCATTTAGTGAATGAAATAAATAATAAAATTGAATAATATTACATGTTTTTTAAGGTGAATTTTATTAGAAAATAACGGAATGATAATAAAAGTGGGTATATTTGCATGAATGATTCCTTTTATATCATATAATACTACAAAACCGTATTGTATAATATCTATTAAAATGTAACTGTGTAAGTATTAAGTATAAATATAATTGACAAAAAAGTAAAATATACTGTTATGTTATTCAATGATGAACATGACAATAATTTTAGTCATGCTTTGGAAAATATTTAAGTCATTTGGTTGATACTTCAAAAACAAATTTTAGTAAATATTATTCGTGATAACACCGTACACAGCGCAAGGAATGAAATTAATTAACAAATAAAACCAAGAGTAATTGTCTACACTTTTTCCGTACGGTGTACGAGATTATACGAAAAACAAGTTTATAATTCATATCCTATTAGCAATGGTGTTGAAGTAGAGCTAGGAAACAGAAAACTAAGAAATAATTTAGCGCAAAATCACCACGATTTTCCATCATCCACAATTCGTAACGATTTTGTTGAGCATGCTCGCTCGTTCGCCGGAGCTCGTACCTGATCGTCCGGTTTCGCCAACGTGGACTTCCATGCGGCAACTGGAATGACAGCAAGAGAGAGAAACTCAAACTCAGTTTACGTACGGCGTTGGAGGAAGTCTGTACGTAGGAGTTCCCCACTCGCGAGTTATGAAGTTCGTCAACAATGCCGCATCTGTTTGGAACTTTTGTTGCTAGCTAGATAGGATGAGTGCATTCTTAGACCGAATGTGTGATGTTAGATAGTGACTTAGTGAACTAGAGTGATGATTGTGTCCGGGGTAAAGGTGTGTGTTGTCACGTTGGCTATTGTGGCCCATCTTGCGGCGACTCCTCTTGAGCCAGCCTCGTTCCTCACGCAAGGTAACACAACACTCAATAAGCTTAGTCTATGCAGCAACTTCGCCAACTTCTTTACGCACGTGTTCCGTTTGTTGATAAACAAATCTGCAAACTATACCTTACAGTTAACATAAACTGTTATAATTATTACAAACTGAATAACTACAAAGTTTAGAAAGCGATATACAATACGGATTAAGAAATAGGAAGTAGACGGATCTGTATATCTATTAGAATGGATCCATTATTTATGAGACATGCAAATAAGATTCTTAGCGGTCTATGAAATTTAAGCAACTTCACTCTACTAACAGCCGACAACAATAAAATATTTATTAGATTCAGTGCAGCTACGACTTATAAATATTTAGTTTCCCTCCAATTTTATTTTTTTTACAAAAACTGGCCGTTATTTACGGTTGCACCTTTATAATAAAAGCGCTTTTATAGAGCACGTTCCTCATAAGAATATAATATAAACGCGTTGTCCATAAAAGCGTTTTTATTATAAAAGTACACTCCTAATACGGGGCAATTCTTGTTAGTTTTCCAATAAGAATACGACTTCAGCATCTGAGATCCTTATAGCTATTAATTTCTGGACTAGATTAGGGTTAACAAATTCTGGAAATCTGTCATCATACAGCATTAATTTTTACAAAACCGACATTTCTATATAGACTTATACCACCTTCAGGGTAAATTAGATCTTACAGATTCTCAAACAAAACAGTTCAGATTCTGTTGTCGATTTTAAGAGGTACAGACGAGTTTTTTTGCGAATTTTTGTACGATGTATGTAAAATTGAATGTTTAAACGAATATATTACGTGTATAATGGAACGTCGGTTTTGTAAAAATAAATGAACGAGATTTGTTAACGTTTAACTTTTTAAATTACCTTTATATTCTGTCAAAGGTGTGAGAACCAAAGTGAAAGGAAAATTATCTACACTATAATATTCTCGACAATATTATCAAGTCCATCACATCGAAACAAAGCTAACCTTAACCGATTATCAGCATGTATAATTATTATCTTGTAAAAGTCATCACCAAAATGGTTAAATCGAAATTATATTAGACTATTTGATAGTGCAGAATCTATTGCATGAAATTAGCTCATGAATAATGATCCACATATATAATTCGTAGTCTAGTACAACAGTTGTATATCACAATTTATCGTGAAAAGAAAGCCTGGAAATATCAAATGTGAAATACAATTTTCGTAAAAAACCACATTTGTTTACGCGCATAACTTTTATCTGTGTAATGTCAAAGATACATGATGCTTTTTCTTGTTATTGTTCTTCGCGAAACGACTCTTCTGGATTGTGTAATATTTCATTGTGTGAAGTGACATTTAATAACAAATACAATCGTTTTTGTGTTAGATAACAACGTATACTACACAAAAGTTAACGATGTGTAAAAATGACAATAATTGAAATGTTTCACAGTGAAATAAAAAAATATTTTTCCCACTGTAATATCTAAATTTTACTTTTCAAATCTAGGTAGGTAGTAAAAATAAAATAGAATCTCGATTAAGCGGAACGTGATTTAATGGATTTCGTTTTTAACGCAGAAATATCGGTCGACCGAAACTTTTACACAATAAAAAAGGTTTTTTTCAGTTTTCTGTATGTATTCTATTTTACGTTTTAACGGATTATCAGCAATAACAAACACACGTTCCCCTAAACTCAGTTAAATCGAGATTTTACTGAACGTATAATTTGGAAAATTGCGTGTTTGTTAGGTTGTCGACCTAGAATTTCCTCGTTTGGGCGTTCGTTTTTTGTTTGTTTGTGATATTTTGTAGACAACCTTGATTTGTCTAATTTGGAGTGTTCCGTATTTGTCATTTGTCTAGAATCAATGCTCTTGTTTTAAAAGCTTGACAAAAAGTAATTAGCGCAAGATTAATTATAAATATAAGCTAGGGTGATTAATTAATTTATAATGAAACGGACACATGATATTCATTGTTTAGTTATTTATTAAACAGGTAATTTGCATTTTTAGTTTTGGTTTTCCTGATCAAACAATGAGTCAATAGTTCTCGAAATTATACGGCTGAAAATAAACAAAAATAATTATTGTAGTGAGTCTCAAACAGGTTTTCATTACGTGATTCGCTCTGAGATCATTGGACCTTTGAGTGTTTTCCTTTTAACTTGGAGGTAATTTGAAAGTAGAAATAGGTTTGAATTGAGCTCATTTTAACATTTAAAATCAAAATACACATTTTAGTTCACGTCATCGAAATATTGACGTTTACATAAAGATTTACTTTCGTAATTATAATCATATTTTCATAATTACTGAAAATGTCAGATAAATTAGTTGCTTTATACATAAGTTTCAAAATTAATGTTTTGATTTTGAATAGATTGTATTAATATTACTTTAGACACGGGCGGAATATGTTCTGATTTTGGATAGATTTTGTATTAATATTATTTTAGATAGGATTTACAGCTTTAAAGAGCTGAGACAGGAGTCACTGTTGTATTTAGGCCCTTATTATTATCCTTTTTATTACAGTTCAAGAATAACTAGTGATTATGATTTAAAGAGAAGAATGAACCCAAACAAATAAAAAAAAATCTGATGTGGCCAGCACATTACCTTCCATTAGTTCTATATATTCTGTACAAATTCCACACAGAAAGTTTCTTGCAAAAGATTCCATATTTCCAATACATTACCTTAAGTCAGTTCTATGTATTTTGTGCCTCGTTTTGTGCATTTGTTTATATTTCCAGTAAAATTATAACACAAACATACTATGTCAATTGCGCTTGACACTGACATCTGTCGATTAGAATTTTCTTTATGTAGAAGATGTTTGCATGTTTATAGCACAGCTGGCTGTTTTATGCAATTTAATTTCTTTGTAATTTTTACCTTCCGTCACCTTTAGGGAAGGAAGGTATTGTCTTTGGTCAAAAAATTCGGTGGTGAGTTTTTAATGAATAAGCACGTTTTAGGGTCCCTAGAATACGATTTTACTATTTTTTACGATGATGTCTGCATATGTGTGTGTGTGTGTGTGTGTGTGTGTGTGTGTGTGTGTGTGTGTGTGTGTGTGTGTGTGTGTGTGTGTGTGTGTGTGTGTGTGTGTGTGTGTGTGTGTGCGTGCGTGCGTGCGTGCGTGTGTGTGTAACAAAATTTTCGTCTACGATAACTCTAATACTACAATTCCAAAAATTATAATTTTTTCGTATTCCTCTTCGTTGCATTCATATGAAGAGCTGATTAGATTTTGGTTATAATTGGTCAACCGGAAGTACCCTCATTTGAAGATTTTAACAGTTTTTCTTACGGGTATAAAGAAGAGGAATACGCAAAAATTATAATTTTTGGAAAGGTGGTATTGGAGTTATGCGATCCGAAAGAATCGTTACACACACATGCACATACAAACATACATCCATATACATCCATACATTCATCCATACATACATACATACATACATCCGTACATACATCATCGTAAAAATAGTAAAATCGTATTCTAGGGACCCTAAAATGTGCTTTTTCATTAAAAACTCATCATCGAATTTTTTGACCAAATACAATACCTTCCTTACTAAAGGTGACGGAAGGTAAACAGAAACACCAATATTTTTTTCTTTTGATGGAACGAAGATCCGGTTTTGATACTGAATCCGGTCATAAAATCAAAATTTTGACTCAATGAATCTCACTATAATTTTGTAGCATAATTGTACAATCAACCGTATTTTGTAAGAAAGTTGTTATGTCTTAACAACATTGCTATAGCAAATAACCAATAATAATTGCGAACACTGAATAAAACATGAAAATGACAGGCCTCGTGACAGGATTTATATTTACTAAGACTTAACAACTTTCTTACAAAATAGGGCTGAATATCAACCCATATATTGTAGGCTTATAGTAAAACATTTTTAAAACTATTAAATAAATAAAATACAATATTTGGTATCAGAAAAATTATTAGATGTAGGTCTTACTTAATATATTTATATAGGTAATGGGATTAAGGTTCTTCGAATGGAGACACCAGCACGGAATCAAGTTATTCATTCATTCATTCATGCATCAATTCTAATCCTTCTTTTGTAACTTTCCTGATTTCGTAAGATTTCAGAAATTTGAATAAGGAAGCTAGCTCTTGTTTCGTCATTTTTAAATACGATAAATACTGACCTCTCCCGAAATTAACCGATATTATCGAAAATAACCGACTATCTGGCGGACGGAATACCGATGGCCCGGCAATTTTTAAGCCGGAATAATCCGATCTTTTGAGGATCTGTTCCATCACTAGTTCTCATGTATTATAAAAAAATATAACTGCATGTAGGATTATGTACGTTATTAATTTTATGTACTTTGCCTATAATATTGTATGGCTATTGGTCATAAAATAAATACATACGTACATACATACATAAAATCACGCATTTCCTACTTAGTGGGTTAGCGCAAACCCAAAACAATAACAGTAATAATAATAATAATATCAACCACAAAAATAATCTATCTCTCTCTTTCAAAAACATTCTTACTAACCTGACATACAACAAATTCATCACTCTTAACATATTAAAGTGACCGATTTTTGGTAGCGAAATACCGCAACCGGTCCATAATAATAGTTACGAAACAATCATCCTTCGCCACACATTCCTGTCTAAGCACACTTCTTTCGCCTCGGCCACATTCATAATCGCATTCATACATGCTCTTCTTCTCTTCCCACTTGGAAGCTTTTTCTCTATTAGCACCTTATCAATCACATCCATCCACTTACACACTGGCCGGCCACGCAATCGAACACCCTCAATTTCACCAAGATATATACGCTTTAAGCCGTTCACTCTTCATTCTCTCAACATGACCAAAATCATCTCAACTGGCTCATTCCTACTCTTTTAACAACATTCTTCCTAACCATACATTCTTCATAAACCAAAATAATTCCTCACGCGATCCCGTCTTCATTTCCACATACATCACATAAATACTTCACTTCCACGGCAGACACTCTCTTTTTATGCTTTCCCATCCATGCCAAACATTCGCTTCCATACATCAAAGCAGGCACTAGCACTCCATTATACACACTTAACGAAATAAATAAAATGTATTATAAATTTTCAGCATTTCCAGTTTGATAATATAAATTTACATAGCAAAAAATACTGATTTATCTGGAAGAATATTTGTAGATTTTTAAAAAATATATTGAACATGAAACTTAAACTACTTCCTCGTATGTAATGTGGTTCAGATGTTAAAATAAGTTTATTCTAGGATTACTCAGATATTCAGAACGTCAACCTAATTTATGACAGGGTACAAGGGAACCCCACTAGAATGATAGAGGGTTAAAGTATAGTAGAGAAAACTTCTTTGAACCGGGATAATCATTTATTTCAGTGACAAATTTTGCAGATTAGTGTGGCAATTTGCCATCAAATAGTTTTTGCAGGGAACGTATTATTTTTATACTGCTTCACAGTGGCATTTCCCATTAACTTTGTTTTTAAAATATAAAAAAAACATGTAAAAATGTTTTTAATTTTTTTACCTTTTACAAACCAACTTTTTAAATCTGATGGTGTCATGTCAATATTCGTATAACAAAAATATTTAGTTAATAGTTGTCAGAAGCAACATTGGTACCTACTATTTATTTTTGCGGATATGGAATTAATTTTCAGCTAAAATTTGTAAAATCTGTGCGCACATCAAAGAGCGAGCGAATATCCCGTCACAAATTCAAATTTCATGTTTGCATTGATATGAGCCCTCAGCAAAAATAGAATAAATATTAAATTGAAACACATTTTAAATTATTCATGTCATATCTGGCTGTGGCTCATAAATTTTAATATAATGTATATATGGATAAAAAGGCGGGAAATAATAAATAAAAAATCGACAGTCGCCTCCCCCGCTTTGTGGGTCATGTGATCGTTGCAATGGTTATCATTAATGCCACGAAAACAATCCAATTTCATTACACTGCGGTAGGCTAGACATCAATTACAATTTAGCAAACATCGTGGACCGCACCAAAACAAACGCCGGTCGATGCCGTGCCTCCATGCTAAGGTGGCTGTGGATAGTGTGGGGGTTGGTATTTCAACGTCGCCCTATTCGCCCTGCAGAATTCTTTGATCTTGAAGGGGAAGTTTAATGCAGAGTAGCAGTTTTTATTGCACTCCGCTTTTATGTAGTTTATTTTCAATTTAGACCAAGTCTCTAATCCTAATACGGATAAATTTAATAAAAACATGGGAGAGACATTATTAAAATTTGTTGGATCATATATAAAATGATTTTCGTGTTAGAGATTTATTGAATTCAGGTACAGACACAGGTACTCTCAATATAATACGCTATTTAATTTTTTATTTGCCGTTTTCAAAATAGAATTGGACGAATATATTCTATATCCCAAATTTAGATTTTACGGTCACCGAAAGTAATATTTCTATTTTTGCATAGACCACAGAATTACAGGGTGATTGAAAAATAGTGACAAATAGCTATTTTCTTTATTATTAATTTTAGACCTACCTATTTTTTAAATAACAAAGTTGCGAACGAAGTTAAATGCCTCTCTTTGGTGTCAAAAGATCCCGAATTCTACTTTCTACGATGGCTTGGAAGGGTCACAACTTTTTAATGTCAGGATCCCGACTTTTTGAACTCGGGACCCCGAATTATTAAACTCTGGATCCCGACTTTTTAAAGTTGGGATTCCGACATTTTAAAATCCTTATTTTATTATGAACAACTAACTGCTTTTATTATTTTTCGTCTTTATATTGCATGCAATAGGTACTGTTTTATTCGAGGGGTCCGTCACTCAAGTAATCTTTGTACACTTACATAAAAATCCAATTGAAAATCCTGAAAATCTTTATCTTAATACTTCTTGTAATCTTGTAAAATCCCAGAAATCTTTCCAATCAACATTACAATCCCAAAAATCATTACAATCTTTGTAAAATCCCAGAAATCTCGGAAATCTTGCTTGCAATCTCATATTCTTAGACAAGTCTATGCAATTTCATAGCTACTAATTCAAGAAATATTTGTACACTTATATAAAAATCCGATTGAAAATCTTTGACATTCTAATAAAATCCCTATAAATCATCTCGAATCTAGTAAATCCTCAAAGATTAACAATCTTTGTACACTTAAAATGTCGAGTGACGAACCCCTCGGTTTTATTAAAATAAATAGAAAATACTACTTACCTATTTATTTCTGTCAACCTTGGAACAGATAACGGACGAATGAGAATATTCGTGTGTGGAGGTTTAAATTACGGAATCCCGAGTCAAAAAGTCGGGATAGTCAGGATCCCGAGTTTAAAATTCGGGATCCCGAGTTCAAAAAATCGAAATCTTGAGTTTAAATGTCGTGATCCCGAGTTTAAAAAGTCAGGATCCCGAGTTTAAAAGTCGGGACCCCGAGTTTACAAGTCAGGATCCCGAGTTTAAAGTCGGAATCCTGCCTTTAAAAAGTCGGGAGAACAATCGAAAACAAAAATAAATATTAACTTTTGTTGGTAAATTTCTCGACTGTGGTGTAGATTAGGTATTAATAAATAGGTACACCAAATCTCAATCATATTTATTCTTACAAAAGTGTTCTACTGCAGAATGGGCTATCAGCAATAGCGGGTCCACTCTGCAAGATATGTAGATTTTGTCGATGTGTTGTCGAATTTAAGAGCGAACAAGCGTGTTTGAGCTTTTTGCGAATTTCTGTACAATGTTTGCAAAACGAATGTTATCCTGAAGAAAGTATAAGTGTATACGGAAATGTCGGTTTTTATTAAGTGTTTTTTATGAAATATATACATGAAGATTGTTTAATTAAAAAATTGTACCAGAAAAAATAATATTAGTGATATCTAAAATGATTATTAATAAAATATTTGAAATTGTTACCAATTTTTTTATTTGGACCAAACTCTCCATTGCCAAATATAGTAAAGAACCGAGAAGGTATAAAAATAATGATATCATTAGTTATTGTTAACGTTTAAAAATAATTTTTAAAAAATATTGAAAGTTTATTTATAGATGATTTAGTTTCAACAATTGAATAAAAAATTACACATACTTAAATGATTTCTGAAGTGATTCCAATTATTTTAGGAATCTGTCAGAGATTTATTTTATTTTATTATTTATCTTAAAGATTTATACCTTAGCAAACTTCTTAACTTTAAATATAATTACGAAACAAGAAACAAGGTGATATAAAAATAAATAAGTCAATTCGCTACTACCATAAGTCGTTTATCTCGCATAACTCAAAAACGATAAGCCTTAGAAAGTTGAAATTTTGTATTTAGGACTTCTATAACATCTAGTTGTGTGCCTACCTTTTTGGTCATTACATAATTTCCAGAAATGGTATTTTATTTGAAGACTATAATAGATTTTAACGAAAAACTAGTTTAAAATATGATCCAAAGATTTTCAAATTTGGTATATAAAACTTTTATGTCAATTGGAAGAACATAGTAAATTTTAGTTAAAACAGGCTAACCGGAAGTGATCTATTTCCTGAAGTTGTTAACAGTTTTTCATGAATAAAATGGTCTGATTTTGAATTTAGAAATAAATGCTTCAAATAAGAGTTTTAGAGAATTAAATTCTACGTCTAGCACATCAAGTATTATTAAATTAGCCCTTTGTATAAGCGAGATATGTAAATTTAAAACTTATATAGGTACTTTTGGTTTTTGTAATGAAGCTTGCTATGGATTAGGACAAAAAATAAAATAATAAAAAAATAGATGTTAATGTCAAATTACGCCAAATACGAGCAATTTTATAATTGAGTCTATACTTCATATTAGTCTTGCATACAAGGAAATCGTGTGGTGTCCACATCAGATTTTCTTTCATTTATTGCGTTTGGATTAAATTTAGTACCTTGCAGAATTAAACTGGGAAAAAAATTTAATTATAATAATGAATTATAAATTTTAGTTACGTTATTATAAATTTCAATTCCTAATTTGTGCTTACTGTTTTAAATTTGGTAATTGGAAAAATTTGTGAATACCTCTTTGTGCTTAAACTCTTGCAAATCGCTGAAGCAAGTACATGCTGAGATGGGCGGCAAAGTCAATGTGCATTTATCTTGACACAAACTATACATATGTTGGGACTCCAAATTTAATCCAAATGTAATAATTGAAAAAATCGACTTATTTACCTTTTGTTGCAGCAGTAGCGAATATTTGTAATATTTATTAAAAATTAAAGATAAAAGTAACTTTACACGATATTTGTTATTAGAAACCATGTTATCTATTTTAATAATTTTAAAATTAATTATCCTAGTTACCCTTGTGAAAACATGTGTTCACAAATTGAAATTTCACTTGTATTACACCCTACAGTTTACACCGTAAAACATTAAAATTCACTTTTCCCCCTACAACCTACACATATCTACCTTTCCATCTCTCATTTTATTCAACACACCATCCCCTATTTTAATTATTCGTATTTAATCCCTCCTAATTCCCCCATACTTCATTTTCTCGTCTCGTCTTGTCCGTTTCGTGTGGAAAACACATCGAATTATTAAGCTTGTCGATTTCTTGCGCATCGGACGCGGCGGGATGGAGTTACGGGGGTGCGCGGGAAGGGAAAAGGACGCGGGTGACCGTGTAGCCATGGCAACCTGTGCCATGAGGGCGAAAGTGAACCAGACGTACCGGAGACGAGAGTTCGAGAGGACTACAAGAATAGAAATCGGGAAATCAAAAGAAAGAAATGAGACAATCAGAGGGTTGTAGAGGAAGGATGATTAAGTAATTAGTAAAATATAAGGGTTCAAATGATAACAAAAGTTTCTTAAATTACATAAGGGATTGCAGGAGTAACTGATATAATTGAAATTATTATATCTACGGTAAGGTAGATAAGTATAAATCTGTGGTTCTATATGATAGTGTTTTCAAATATTTTATGCCAGTTGCACGAACAGGGATTAACTTTAAACCCTTAAACAAAAAAACTCTGATGTGACCAGTACCATACATCGCGCTATTTAATTATTATTAATTTAAATACATATATTTACCGATCCTGGAAACATAAGTAAATTCGTCTACATTAACAAGTAATGTAGGAGTACCTCAAGGCAGCGTGATATCACCTATATTATTTACACGGTATCTAAATTACTTGTCATTAGTTATTACGTTGTATGCGAATATATTTTAAATAGTCTGCCAGACTGGTTTTGTTGTAACGAGCTATATTTTAATATAAATAAAACTCATTACATAAGATTCCATTTTCCACAGTGTAGAAAAGAATTAGATCTAAATCTCTCAATAAATGGACCTGTAATTGAAAAATCAAAGAACGAAAATTTTCTCGGCTACAATTTCAGTGTAAGTCTAGATGGAAAGTATCATTTAGAAAAACTTTCATCAAAATTAAGTTCCATATGCTACCATTTCTGGCATCTGAAAGACTTTATAACAAAAGAACAGCTCGTAATATTGTACCATGCACAAGTAGAGTCCAGATTAAGATATAGCATCTGTTTTTGGGGTGCCTCATCCTCGGCATATGATGTATTCATCATCCAGAAACGGGTAGCCCAACAATAGCTGGTATCTCTCGCAGAGATTCGCGTGGACAATTTTTTAAAAACTGAATATTTTTGAAGTTTGCCTATTCATATATAATAAACACGATTTTAAAACGAATGCAGGCGTACATTCTTTTAACACTAGACAAAAAGATCTATTTTATATACCTGCATTGAATCATAGTTCTTTGAAAAATACACCATAAATACAAGGTATAAATATATTTAACAAGTTGCCAAAAAATATTAGAGAAGAGAAAAGCAAAAGTAAATTTAAAACTTTACTTAAAAGTTTTCTTTTGGATAAAATTATTATTATTATTATTATTATTATTATTGTTACTATATTATGTTCCTTTGCATTCATGCAATATACGTAACTATAAACTTTTTAAAACGTACCATTCTAATTTGAAACTGGCTATTAACGAATAAATTTAAAAATTTATTGACTCTGAATTCGAAATTACCTTTGACTTTGGCAAATTTTGTGAGCTGTAAAAGAAGAAATTGATAAATTGATAAAAAGTAGTAAATCTGTATTGTTCGAAGGAAATATTCTATTTGTCAAGTCAAACCTGTTTTTGTTTTAAAGCCATATAAATATACCATCATAGCTTATTAACCATTGCTGGGTGTAAAAATCTGCTTTTATAGGCATTTTGGTAATGATAATTTGGTGATGGAACAAATCGTCGAAAGATCGATTTAACGAATATTCAGAATTCTATCTAAAATTTGCTAGATCGCCTCTATTCCGGCCACCAGATCGTCGGTTATATTCTTTAAAATTGGTTAATTTCAGTTCGGGTATTTGTTAATCTGCATTTTACTCTTTCAAGTTAAAACGTGTATAAGACAGTTGTAAATAGTTTTTTTATGAATGAGAGAAAAAGAACAGTCTGTTCCCACGAAATTAGGGAAGCCATAAAAGTAGAATCAGAATTTATGAATGAATAACTTGATCTCTTTTTTGTTATTCTTCAAAATTCAAAGTATAAATATCTAGCGATAATTTAACCAATTCAATAATTTCGATATACGTACATATAATTATAATGGCTATTTAATAGCAATATGTTGGAATAATTGTTGGCAATTTTTGAACGTTAAAATATTCTTAATCATCACGTTAATGATAGGAATATTCATGAATCAAATATTTTCAAATAACATCCGTTACCGCGGCTATACTACCGTTTCTGTTTCATATATCGCCGGTGGATGGACGAAGATTGCATAAACCCCTCTGTAAAACGTACGATAGTGAGATAAAAATAAAATCCTCATCTATGAGATTGGCACACCCAGCAATCGGTAATATACAGTGATGATATATTTTTATTTTATTTGTTTATGCCATGTATGTATGTCAGAAATGCTACATAAAAGTTTATTAATTTTTGCAGCAGAAATTGACGACGTGAGTACTAAATTGTGAAAATAAAGAATAATATTTTTACCTGTGTGTTACAGTGAGCGTACATAATCTAGGTATATGACGCTTTTAATGATCTGGCCGATTTTTTCAGGCAGTTCGGGTGGAACCGAAATTTCGAAATAAACAAACGAGTTTCGACCTGTTTAATTACTAGCGGTCACCTGAAACTTTTTTATTCGATGTCATTATCTTATAGATATTTCTAGAGTTATCCAGAAGGTAATGGCAGATATATAAAAGGGACGTAGCTATGCCCGAGAGTCAGTTACATAGTTCAGTTCCGTTAGTTAGTTTCAGAGTCAGCTGAGTTGAGTTGACGAGTTGAGTTCCATTAGTGAAGACAGGCAGACAGTTACATTAGTGAAGTTACACAGTTAGTTTAGTTGAGTCCCTGATCACATATCATTAGTTATGTGATCGGGGTTTGAGTCACATAGTAAGGAATAAGGCAGTTAGTTCAGTTGAGCTGAGAGGTTGAGTATACTGATATTGGGCTCTATTCTGTAACTCGATGGTTAATTTTTAACGACTGATTAAATTTTTTATCCAATACATATTGATTTGAAAACTAAGAATCCCTCTTTTTGTTATATATCAACATACTTGATTGGTTAGAAAATTTAACCAATGGTGAAAAATTAACCACTGAGTTACAGAATAGGCCCCATAGTCAGTAAGTCAGTAAGGTAGTTAGTGAGTTTAGTATCATAGCAGTATCGTGGTGAGCATGGTCGAGTGGAGTACACGGTAAGTTACTGGTATACAGTGATAGCTGTGGAAGTGAATACTCGGTAGTGTTGAAGAGTATTGGAAAGCTAGAATATACGAAGTCTAACGGCGAGTGTTAGTGGATAGTCGGCATTGGTAGTCAGTCAATTAGTAGAGTTAGAGAGTTGGAAGGAGTGAATTTTGTCCGGGTAGTTGAGTATACAGACACTGTGGAGGTCGGAAGTGGGACAGTTGTATGATATCCAGGAATTTAGGGCAGATACATATTACGTGTTCTTGATTGAAATTCTATTTCCTAGTGAAGTAGTTACATTCTAGAATTTATCAAACAATATTGCAAATAGATTTTAATTTGCGTGATTGAAATAATTTAATATTGCAATAAGCTAAATAATTGTTATATTAAACCCTACAAAACAGAATTTATGAAGTTAAATTGTACACAATAATAGATCAAAGACTGCCGCCTACTATAGATTGGAATTGATGTTATTGCATTAACAACTATGAAACATATTGACTATTAATTTATTCATGAAAATTTATCACCAGTTTTAAACAAAACTAATATTTATTTAAATTCACTCTCCATAAATATTTAATTACACTTTTAAAAACTGAAGCACGTAATACAATTATAACAACTTGTGAAGAGGTTATTTTAAAACATTTGAAAGCCTCCCTTTAGACTTGTTCGCTAAACAGGAGTAGGAAGTATAGAGAAATTAATTTTTTATTCTGCAAAATTTCACGAAACAAATTTGCCAGATTTTCCCAAGCGTCCCGACAGAGTAGTTCCACTAAGGCGATTTACTCTAACGTGCAAAGTATAAAGTAGGCCACCTCGCAACATACATCTTAATTAAAAATCCAGTAAAGAAAATACTCGCATCCTTGAGGAGTTATTCAGCGGAGAAAATGCAGGAATATGGAATTTCTCAAGTAGACGAAAGAAAGACTACGTTTCTAGAATTATCAAGATGATTATAATGAGATATTTTCTACTTCTACTTTTATCTTTTACATTAAAGTATTTTATTATAACAAAATTTCTTTGTCTGAGAACGATTGAAAATGAAATAAATTTAAACAGTTCATATAATAAATTTGTAGGTACTAATGTTTTATAAATATTTTCTGATTTAATACTAGCTCTAATTTAATTTCGATTAGCATTGATTATTAGGATGGTCCCTAAAACTAGTAACCTAGTGTAACACGAGGGGGGGGGTCTCGTAAGCTGATTACTGCTTACTTGTTTTTGAACGATGACACACTTTAACTGAGACGCTTGGATGATTGGCGTCCACGTTTTGGTTGAAATGAGAGAATACACACACAAACACTTACTTTACTTCCACTTACACTTTCCACTCACTTGTTGACAGATGATGGATGCCGATGAACACTTAGATTTATGGACATGGATATTACTTGAGATTTACTGACTAAAGATTTATTTACACGTTTACAGCTTATTATTATTAATTAAACTACACATAACTAAATATAACTAATTAACTAAAAACTAAAGATGCCGATGCATCTTTAGGCCAAATACTCGCGTTCGCGGAACACGAGCCAAAACTTTGACTCTACATGTTTACATAAGAGTAGAGGTGGGCGCGGGCCGTGATTTTGTCGGGTCACGATGGGTCACGACGTAACCCGCGTGATCGTGAATATAATTTATATTTTGCGTCGTGATTGGACGTGACCGTGAGGTACTAAAAAATTACTGTGCGTGATCAGGCGTGATTGAAATTTAATCGGGCGTGAGTACAAGTTTTCTTCTATTTTTTATTAAAAAATTGTCAATTTCCATCTTTTACTTTACATTCTTGTTATTATTATTATGTCCAAATATGTCATCAACAGTATTTTTTGCATAAAAATAGTGGTATTGGTGTACCCACAATTGTATAAAGATATACAAATCTTTAAGCCCGTTTGACACGATCATAATTTTGTTAAACAAATTTGTTACCAAATTTATAATGATATTTGTGATGGAATAGAACAACCTATTTGTCCATAAATATTCGTTTCCAATGAAATCAATCTGTTACCTATAACTTATTACCAATTTGTTAACAAATTTGATAACAACTTATGACTGTGTTAAACAGGCTTAAATGTACATAGAAACAATTACGTGACACGAACGTGACTCGCCGGGCGTGTTGGGCGTGAGTGCCAAAATAAAATCGTGAGCGTGAGTGATTGTGAATCAAACATAAAAAGTCGTGCATAATTGGTCGTGATTACATTTTTATTTCCGTGAGCGTACGTGATCATGAAAAAAATGTTACTCACGCGCCCACCTCTACATAAGAGTACAGACGTCTTCTCGACGTGACAAACTAATGGGACGATTCTGTTCACATCTGTAAGTCTTACAAATCTGTAAATCTGTAAAACCCTGACAAAAACGCATCTATTTTTTTTATTAATATAAAATTATACATAAGAGTGCAGGTTTCGTTGCGATTTTTTTCATTATTTACAAATTTACAGATCTATAAGATTTACAGATGTGAACAGAATCGACCCATAAACTAGACTCTTATGTTTAATCCATAAGAGTACTAACCCGACTGTTAAAAAAACAAAAATCTTATCTCTTCCATTCAGTGAGAGGCTAGGGGTTGAAGGGTAAAGGGCATCAAAGCGTAGGGCATCCAAAGTCACGCACGTATGCATAATAATTTTAAGACTTATCAAAACATATCGGTCAAACGTCGGTGACATTCAGACTAAACAAAAACCCTCGATAGGAAAAATGATAATTATTTTTAATCAGAATTTTGACTAACAAAGATAAGAAGTTGAAATATTATTCCTGAACTATATAATTTAGAAAAGTTTATAAAAAAGTTATTTATTTGTCAATGCTCTTACCCTCGTCTTATCACACTAGTAAATGATTAAAAAAGGATCTGTGAAATTCCGACAGTTTATTTTACGGTGCAAATATTTCATCATTACCGATATCTGTGTACAAAGCAGATTGGCACACCCAGCAATGGGTAATAAGCCATGATGATATATTTATTTATTTATTTTATTTAATTGATTGTAGATAATATAACACAAAAATATAAAAAAAGCTAGTAATCAATTTTTCAAAATTATGAAACTTTAATTCATTATCAATTTGTTATGATATTTGTACCTTCTTTTTTGGGGATATATTTGACGTTTAATTGATGTATCATTTTTATTATTGAACTCTCTAATATTCAAGGAAGAGTAAAATCAAATTAAATTTTAATACAACTATTATTTCATTTCTTTGATAAATAAAAATAAATGATAGAAACTAAGAAGCAAACTGAAAATGCATTACTCTTAATTTTTATAATTTTGAAGAATTGATAACTTGGTTATGATGGATATGAGAGTATTTGGCATCTTTGTAAAACGAATTTAAATTAACATCAATAAATATAAAAATTTGTAAGTATATTATTTCTCTTAATGTTCAACCGGTATATTATTATTGTCATAATACGAGTAACCCTGCTTTCAGGATAATTGTATAACAAATAATGCCCTTGGGCATTAGGAGTTTTTGCTTGCTATAGTATTGTTGACAAGAAATTGACATAGACACTATGGGATAAAGTATACAAAACTAGAAGAAGCATTCATAGCCTACCTACTTCGTAAGTTTTATTAAAACTTTCTGATCTGTAATCCGTAGAATATTAAAAAATATAGTAAGGCATTAAACATTAACGGCGCCACGGGAGTTAAACGGACAATAATGCATTCGGTTAACGTACACACCTTGGGCTAGAGGCCCTCGGAAAGTACACTGTTGACCACAGGCATTATTGTCCTTATAACATCCTTGATACCTTAATTTCTATAAAGAAATCAGCAATGATATCGTTTACTGCGGAATCGGAAGTAGAATTCAGAACCTTATCATACCAAAAAGAGCCACCCCTAACTTTGCAATTTAAACTGTACATTGGTCTAAAATTAATAATATATTTTTTTTATTCAATCAATAGTGGCCATGTTTTACAGTTGGTAACATTGATATCTTATCTAGGTTCTGATCATTGTTTGATAATTACCTCCCGCTACCCTTGGTAAGGGAGGTATAAGGATCGTGCTAAAAATCATATATCGAGATTTTGGTAGATGAGCACGTTTTAAGGTCCCTAGAATCCAATTTTAACATTTTCACGATGATGTCTGTGTGTATATGTGTGTGGATCCTCCACTATAACTCAAATACTAACATTCAGAAAATTTTGAAATTTTGTATTTCGAACTTTTTCTTTATTGGAAAGAGCCTATTAGATTTTGGTGAAAACCGGATAACCGGAAATGGCACTTTACTAGAAGCTCAAAATAGGTTTTCTTCGAAAAATACCTTTAAATGTTATTTTTTCGAGATTAATGTTGTTATAAAAATTAAAGATTATTAAATTATATATAGATTTGCATTAATACTTTTTCTATATATTTTACGGATAAATTTATAAAATTATCTATAATTTAAATCCCAGAGCCTACACTTTAAACAAACAAATGTATGTAACTGACAGATAAATGTCACTATCAAAGAACTAATCATTTCAAAATAATATTAGTAACGTTTTAAAAAGGAAAAAGTAAATCGAACAATAGAAAAGGAATTCAATACAGTTTCCAGCATATGTAAATATATAGATATGTATTCAGATTAATAAAAATTAACGATCCGCAAAAATATTGAAGCTAATCCTCATTTTTCGATTAGTGAATTCTATTCTATCCCGGTATTAAAATTTAATCTTCATTTTATTATAGTTCCGTTGGCTCAATGGTTAGAGCAACTCCTCATGTCAAGTGCCCTCGAAGCTCTGGGTTCGAATCCCACTAAGGCATGGATGTTTGTGAATGTGAACCCACTCTGTAATTGGGATTTAATCCTGTTGAGGGGTTAAAAAAAAGGTAGTTACTTGGATTAGACTAGACTATATTTTAAGACATAAACTGTCAAAATTAGAGTAAAATTCGCTAATCCAAAAAACTTAATCTTTTTTGTGATTCGGGCTGTAAATAGCGGGAGGTGTTGTGTTGGCCACACCAGATTTTTTATCAAACCAAGCTCCTGTGTGTGATGTTTCTATTTGATTATAACTTGGTATAATTTTGAAAGTCCCGTGAATAACAAGTTCCTTGTTAGACAACAAAATCCCCCATAATTTCTGACAACAACTTTGTATTGTGTAATCCGTTGATAATTAAACATCATCTTTACTACGTCAGTAATTAGACAGGCCAGTAACACACACACCCACGCGCTACGCAACTTATGAAAACGGTAGAATTAAAGGGCTTTAATAAACAGTGGAGCTTCAGCTTCAGTTTCGCTGTCAGCCTGTAATAGGATACCTTTACGATCATGTACCCCAGTCACCGCCAAACAAATTAGTCAGGAGACGAAGCGTCACCCCTGGGATGGTATATTGCCCACGTCAACCGGGGAGGTTGGGGACTGCTGATTTCTGATCGAAGATGTAATTATCTGAGGGAGAAAGGTAATAGATTCTCAGGAAGGGATCCGGAATTTCAAAATAGTTCCGGGAGATTCTCACGCCAAATAGAATGATTAAACTACTTTGAAAATAGATAAATTAATGTTCTAACTATATACAAAATTTATTATTATTATTATTTAATCTAGTTTATTCTTATCGAGACAAGTTGGGATTCTGATATTTGAATTCGAATTTGGGCATATGTAACGAGTTAGGTAATGCTATCATGAAGGTAGGAATAAATATGGAGAGAGCATAAACTTAAACTTTCGGCAAGGGGAGTGAAGCACGGTGGAGACGGACGCAGGTACTGTAGCTTCTCTTTGAATAGGGGATTCAGATTAAGCGAAGGTAAAAATATTGTCATCTAAATTCAAAAAATGAATAGTTATTTATGCACCAAAAGTGTAAACACTAACTTTTGACATGAGGTTAAGTCGGCAAACTCCGTCACGAAAATTATTGACCAAATGTTAAAAAGCTTGTTTACACTTGAGTTGCATACAAGATTTTTTACACTACCTTAAATAACATTCCTGAAACAAATTAGAAATTTAGCAGGTGAGCAGAGTACACATTTGACAGATAACAGATCTGAAGTTAAATACTGCAGTTCTCAGTCAGTATTACCAATATGAATGTAGAGAAAAAACTAAATTTAGATAAGGTAATTTAAATGTCACACTTGCATTGATGGTGATAGCTCTGTAATGTGTAAACTAAATAAAATATGAAATTCTTTTACTTTACACATCGGAGTATAGAAAAGTTTTTTTATGGTACAAGTGAGTATATTTCGACCACAAGCGGATAAAATCGATTACTTGTACCAATTTCCGCATTTGAATAAAATTTAATTTTTAATTCAGTGGTAGGATTTTTGGATAAATAAGTTTCATTCAAATAAGAATGAATTTTAACTTCAATATGACTTGAAAATGGCTATAACAACCATAGCCGAAACGTCGACTTTTTAATAGTACCTCAATAAAGAAATTATCCTAATTTTTAATTCATTCATTACATTTCTTAACTTGTTAATACGTCTTCCTGAAACACCTAAAGCAGCACAAAAATAATTTGACACGCTTTTATCGGTCATATGACAACGTATGACAAAGATAGAAATTTATTCATGTATATAATATGTGATTATATTACAGTAACGAAACAAGATATATCCTGTAATTTAAGACCACACACAGTAAATAAAGTAAAAATAAATGGATTTTACTCATTTTGCACGAATTGCTCTACTTTGCATACATTTTATACAAGGAAAAGCTCGATTTTGTTTAATTTTTATTTACTGTAAGGATTTATTTCTCATTGAAAAACTATATTCTGCATCTAACAATTTTTTTTTTCGAAAAATGGATTTATGCAATTTTGCATAATCGTTCCTCAACTGATTCTTTACTTATATTTTCTTTTATTATATAACAATGTTATTGTAATTGAAATATATTAATTAAAGTAACGGTAACGGTATCTTTTACTTACATGTATGATAGAATTACAATTTTAAATTATATATTATTCTATAATTCTATTAACAATAACATTACCTACTAAATGAGCTAAAAACTAAATTACTGTTTCCAGTGAAATAATGTATGCCACATGCCCCACTTTTGTAATAATGCTTAAACAAAAATTGTTTTTTTTTAAATTTTTGCACTAATTAATTATTGTTTCCAGAAAGAAAAAGATTAAAAAATGTTTATTCTGAAAATTGTTAATTAAGTGTATTATTAATTAACCCTTGTGGGTGAAATTTAAAATGTGCTGTTTTGACATTTTACTTGCAAACTAAAAATAAAGGAAGTTTCCATAGACTGCTTGGATGTTAAAATAATTTCCCATCTTGTCTTACCTTATACGTGAAGTTGTCGGAAATTCTTTGAAATTTACTGACTCAATTTGCAGGAATTTTTTTCCTGCTGCCTGTTACAGATTTGTAAAAATTTCCGAGACGTCAAATACACTGCGACGAATTTGAATAATTATACCCGTACTGACGTACTTTACTTCCAAACTATGTCTGTAAATTATAGCTTCAAACTAAGATATTAACATATTTATAACTTTTCGTGATGTTGAAAGACTTTGCAGTATTTTTTCAGTGTTAATTGCGAATTAAAAAATGTAAATGAATTTTTTATTCTTTGATAAACATAGAACAAAAAATTTACATGATGGCAGTAGCTGATGGGCATATATTCAGTAGTTATTTCCGTTACAGAAAGTGTTAATTATTTTTTAATTCATGAAATTCATGCAAGCATGAGAATACGAATTTATTTGAGACTAAATTGACCTAAAATAATTTATTTATTGAATTTTAAATGGCACAAAAATGATCCCTGAAGCCGGCAATAAATGCCCGTGTGGTACCACATGGTAAACGCCCGCATAGTACGAATATGTCGGGTTTAGGAACATTCACCGCCCACAATTCACCGCGGAAGATTCACCGCGGGGAAAATTCACCGCAAACAATACACCGCAAACAATTCACCGCAAACAATTCACCGCGGATACTACACCACACACAATAGATGAAGTCTGAATGGTGCTAAGGACTTTTTGTATTATATTAATATAGGGTAAACCGGTGATACTAAAACAGTGGTTTTCTGTATAAAATTGGATGTTTTTGTGGTAACAATTTGATAAAGCGCTACACTGGCGATCCGCCGGAAGCCAATCACTCCGCCTCGCCCCATGTTGGCTCCCATCGATGCTTAATATAACAACCCTATATTTTCAGCGACGGCAACAACTACATTAATCGTGGTTTTAACTGGGTTGAAGGAGGGGTTGGAATTTACTGTTGGACAAAACTGTCATTTAAGGAAAGTCGACCATGTTGAAATTCATACTACCATTGTTTTACGGTACCTAAGGAACACGACTTGTCACCAAACACTCGATGGGTTTCCTCAAAATATTCGTGACGGCTTAAGCCAAGCTTTAAATTTTTAAAAATTACAGCTCAATAATACTCTGCTCAATTCCGTGATTTCTTGGGGAAAGGGGTGCAAAAAATTATGTATTTAAACAACATTCAATTATATTTATATATTATATCACTATAACAGTATGGCGTCACAACTGTATTTTTGTATCAGTGTACCAAGCGAAAAGAATATAATATTATATTATTCATGACTTGTGAAAATAAAATCCATATATTTATATGTCGTTCTATTTTACATGAAAATGTATGAAAGATTTATCATTTTTACTAAAATAAAACATATTTATTTAAAATCTTTATAACAACAGATTTTTCCTTTCACTAGGTACAACTATAGTTTTTTGAAAGTTACAGCTGTCACTAGTTAACCCTCCTTTACATCAATTTTTGGCAGAATTAATGAGATTGACAGATATAAACAACTTTAGTCAGTAGGCGAAGTAAAATTACAGATATGACGTCACAAAATTAATTAAATTTAAAAAAATATATATTTCAAAAACTATACACATTTGGAAAGTATAACTAGTAATGCACGACGAGGCGAGAGTACTCTCGCATCTCGTCTCGCCTCGTTGCATTATGCGAGACGAGAACGAGAGTTAGATTACAGTTTAAAATTCGAGGCGAGATCGATATAACAACTGCGAGAAGCGAGAAATCTCGCGAGAGTCTCGCAATAAAAAGGATTTGTAACTTTATAGCTTTGATTCATAAATTCAATGAAAAATGTACCGTACATGGAGTAGAGTCAACAATAGAAAACTTGAATGTGAAAATTATAAGAATTCACTATATTTTTTGAGTCTATCTAGAGTTGGTTGGTATCTGTCCCAGAGCGAGGAAATACAAAATAAAGACAAAATCGGTTTTGCATCCAATAGAAATAGTTTTTACCAATATTTCAGCCCCTAATTCATCCCAGTTAAAACCGCGGCTAATAAAATTCTTGCCGCCCCTGAAAAGTAAAGGTTGTTATATTAAGCGTCGATGGGACCCAACACGGAGAGAAGCGGAGTGATTGATTGCCGGCGGGTTACCGGTGTAGCGGTTTTTATCACTAAATCTTACTAAAATGGTGGCACATATTTAATGATAATGTTTAAGTACTTTTACTTACAAAAAAGATTTTTTTAATGTTTGATTCATTTTACTGACAATGTATTAACAGATGTTCGTATTGAAATAGTTTAGATATCACAATTTGGTGATAAATTGGATATTTTAGAGGTAATTTAAATTATTTACTAACTTATCACATTTTCTGGTGACCGTAAATGAATAAACATTATGTTCATATTGAAACAATTTGGTGACTAAAATTTAATGTTTCGTTTCTTTATTATAGTTATACGACTGCAAATACGAGTACACGGATTGATGCGAACTTGTCTTTACTGTTACGTAAATACGTAGTGCGCAAGCGCTTATTTTTATAGCGAGACTCTCGCGAGACTGTCGTGCGAGTACGAGACGAAACCCAAAAAAATGTGCGAGAACGAGAGCGAGATCGAGATTACCGATTCGAAAACGAGACGAGATCGATATTTTATATTTCTCGTCTCGTCTCGCCTCGCCTGCATCGCTAAGTGTAACAAATGCTAAAATTTATCATTTTTAAAATCTTTCACAAAAAAAATAAATTGAAAAATGAGTACAGGACCCCTTTTACCTTGTAAACAAACTATGTTAAAATGCCAAACAAAATTTGTTTCAAAATATAATAGTCTGCTAGATAGGCTCAGTGGAAAAAGAACAGCTCTCGTATTAATAATATTATTTTTAGTTGCCTATATTTTAATCCTATTCAAATTTAGGGTAGGCTTTGCACGAATGTTTGTAATTGAGTTACTTTTTATAGATATTAATGAGGTTCGAGTATAATTTAACCCTCATTTGCGGAAACCTCATTTCTGTAATGGTAACTAGTTTCTCTATCTTGACAGTGACATGATGTTGGTAGGGGTCGAGTTAGGGGTGTATAAATTCCTCATGAACCATGCTGAAGCTGAAGGAAGACACATATCCTCCGTGACACGCTCAGTGCGGAGCTGTAATCTTCCGAAGGTTAAATACATAGGAGATTATCTTCTGTCTGTACCGAACTCTGTTTGTCTTTGAAGTTGAGAACTTTGTGTTCGTGTATAAAATAAACTATCAAGATTCTAACTATAGACTTGGTATTAGGTATTGTATAGAATTGCGCACTAGAAAAATTTGCAGATTTTTCTGAAAAATACGTACACTTTATTTAGGTACTTTTACATTATTATCTCCGTGGGATGATGACTATTATCTGCTACATTGTATTGAAATATAAAGAGTATATAATTTAAAATTGTTTCGCATAAACAAGAAACATGTTGTTATGCTAATACTTTTCTCTGCGACATGAAGTAAACGTGATGCTTGTTTTGTATGCGACATGTCATGAATTTAAATTTCATACCATACCTAACAACTATAATTCTTAGAAATCTTAAGGATTTTATTTTTTGTTCAACAAGCTTTTGAGATATTATTTAGAAAATTGTGTATTGCAATTTACATTATTTTAAATTTAAAGAAAATTGTTTAATAAATCACAATATTTCAAAAAATGTTTGAGATATTAATTTTAAAAGTATTCTGTAACTGTCGTCGATCGTCGATCACTTAAAAAATTAATATGAAAATGGACGTGCATAGGTACGTATATACCGACTATTTTTTTTTTTTATTTTATTCTTACATAGAATCTAATTTTATTTCAATTAGGTACATAACTAAAAATCGAATTATAATTAACAGCAATTATTTGGGAATACATTATTTCCATGTTATTTTATGCGTATTTCGATGTGAAGGCATAATATTACCACATTAAAATTAAGAAAAATATTTTACGAATTGTAATAAAATAAATAAAGAGTGTTGAAATATCACTTACATTTTTAAGAATCCTTGCGTTTTGTATAATAAAATAATAATTATTTTAAATTTCAAATAAATTATTTAGGTGGAATAAGGAATTGTTGAAAATCTGCAATATGGTTGTTTTAAAACGGGTTTCCCTATGGGCAAAGGTCGTAAAATCTTTGTGGGCGTTTTCCATTTTCACACAATTCTAAGAATCACAACAGATTTTTTTTGTATATATATATATATATATATATATATATATATATATATATATATATATATATATATATATATATATGAAATAGTATTTTTTATCTCGTGCTACAAAACATCGCACTCGACCAAAGAAGTACTACTTTACACACTTGTTGCATAAATAACTATTATATTTGAACTAAAGATTACATGTTGCAATACAATCTGCGAATTTCTAATAGTATTTGAATTTTTATATTTAGATTACAAATTAATGTCTTCGCAAAATTTGGGGTGGGGGTGTGGGTGTGCGTGTGCGTGCGTGCGTGGTCATTAGATTTTGGTTAACCGGAAGTACTCGTATTTGAAGTTTTTAACAGATTTTTTTGAAAAAACGCAGTTAAATATCTTTTTTGCCATTGTATGTTATTATAAATATTAAAGAATATTTTATTCTCCATAAAATTTGATTATAATAAAAGAATAAAACGAGGATGAGCAGGTATCTATGGTACTATAAAACGTATACCATCTTATGGTGGTGTTCTCGCTTCAGTGTTCTTCTTCTATTAGGATTTCAGTAATGATGATATTGTAACAGGAGGGGGTGCGGATCTGGATGATGCTAATACTTCTTACTCCTACTGCTTACTGATGATTACTGTTTACTCCAACGATGATACACTTTATTCCAACTGGTGGATGATTGGCGTCCACGGCTTGGTGACAAGGAAGAACACACGTACACTTGCACTTTACACTGGATGAACACTTACATTACGACATGAACACTACTGATATTACGGACATGGACATTACTTGGGTTTTAATGATTAAACATTATTAACTAAATGATTACATTATTATTAATTAAACATACTAATGTTTTATTTACAATTAAACTAATAAAACTAAGCCTAACATGTTACATTCCGTAACCCAGCGGGTGGGCGTTCTGCACGCGCCCCAAAACGAAAAGGCACTACATGTCCAAACCAAAACACGTCTGCACGACGCGACGAACTAATCTAGTCTCTTCTACATGTTTACTCCATGAGTAACTAAATTCGACTATCTAAAACATACCGCTATCTTCAGGACAGGATTATCTTAGGGGTACGGGGTGCATAGGCTAGGGCATTCAAAGTCACGCACGTATACATAATAATTTCTAAACCTAATGATCAACAAACAAAGAAATGTAGTGACTATCATAATACGATAAGAATTTCTAAACTGAATTTTGTCTTAAATAGATAAACCGAGTTAAAATATGAATATTGAAACTATAATTTAGAAAAGTTTATAAAAAGTTATTTATCTATTATTGCTCTTACCCTCGCCTTGTCACAATATTCATATCTGGACCATTGAGGGCGTTTATCACAGGTGTGATTTTTATATTATTTGAAAATTGATTGCGGGATCCACTTTTTTATGAGGCCATTGCCGAGTCCACGTGCTAAATTTGATCTTGGTCGGAATCGAATCCGTTTTGTCCGAATCATAGCCAGTCACATAACTTAAACATCTACTTGAAGAAGAATTAATTTTATGCAACATCTACAGTTATTAACGAGGTTATTAATAAGTTTGTGTTGTTCTAGAATGTTATCTCCTATATTGATGTAGTACGTACATCATCTACTTGTAAGATAAACTTGGTTACATTGCGGTATCTGCATCCACTTAACAATTACCCCTTATTGATTGGAGTTGGAACCTGTCTTCAGCATGACAATTTCGCTTGGTATCTTGTATGATGACGTGAATGCAAATTATATCATCAGCTTTTCGATACGTCAACACTATGTTAATGAATGGACTATTATAGTTGCAGCGAACTTCCCGCGCTGCATGAAGCTGATTTGAGCTCAGCTGCTCAACTGGATGCTTCGCTGGAGGAGAATAATTCACCCAATAATTTGTTACACTGTTTAATACTCCCTTACAAACGTAATGCTGGTGTGTATGTCAGCAGAATACCCCCAAGTCACAGCTTTGTTGCCGGAGAATTGAATGAAGCAATGAAGGAAATGTCTCAAAACCAAGGAGCTTTTCCTTGTAGGTTATTGTTATTGTCAAGAACAAATAAATACATCGTTGGATTTGTCTTTTTCTTTCATTACAAATGGGAAATATTGTTAGATAACTGTTGATTTATTCATTTTACTATAAAGCTGAAAGGATTGAACGAGGTTGCTTTAATAAATAACAACAAAATTAACATTATGTTATAGATTATATTGAAGTCTGATGATAGTGATTATTCTATTCAATGCATTTTTAGTGTCGTTACACTTCTTTATTTTATGAGAAATACGTTTTTGGATTTTTGTTATTGATGTTCTTACACTTTTAAACATCTTTACTAACTCGTACACTCTTTTGTTAGACAACTCAGTACTGTTGTAACATTTTTTGTTGATTGCACAAGACTTGACTCTGACTACAAAAATTTGAAGATTGCCTATTGCTATTCTATTTTGCAAACAGTTAATTGTGCTGCAATGATGTTAGTGTAACATATCATCATCATCATCATAATCTGTGGCACTACAGCCCGTTGTGACCCTTAGAGTCCATCAATAGTTACCTGTATTCATCTAAAGTTAATTGGTTTTGATTAATAGATATTTAAATATAGCGAAATTTGTCACAAAACTTTGTACTTTGTGCGTGCGTGCGTGTGTAGGTGTGTGTGGATGTTGGATCCACGATTTCTCAAATACTATAAAACTTAAGACATTTTTAACTACGGATTTCTCAATCTAACAATAATGGGAAGAGTTGATTTAGTTTTGGTAACAATTGGACAACCGGAAATAGTAGTTACAAAAAAAAACCTAATATTATTTATCGAAAATTAATGTAAATATTTATATTAAAGAACGTTAAATTCTTTATTCGATAAATATAAATTCATTATTATATCTTCTATAGATTTAGAGATAAGGAAATGCATATAAAATAATTTGATGTAAAAAATATCAGATCAAACTACTTCAAGGCAAGAAATTCAAATGTTTGTAATTGACACATAAATGTCACACTCAAAAATATTTGTATGCCACTGTCATAAATATTTGTACATCATTATGAAGATTATGAATATAAAGAAGTCAACAACGCAAAAGAATATACGTAAAAAAGAATATAAAAGGAATTTGCGAAAAACTGACGAATATAAAGAAAAAGAAAGGGAAAGTAGAAAAAGAAAATTTCTGGATATTAAATATTAAGAAAATGTATGTATTGTACATAATTTATAGTAAAATATCCCATAGATTTTGCAAATATATGTGAGAATTATTTTGTAGTGAGACATAAATATATATATATATATATTTGTATTTAAAAATATTTTTATTTTGTGCGTACAACCAGGTAAAATATCTGGCGAGAGGTTATGTGCTGGCCACATCAGATTTTTATTTTTGTTTTATTCTTTTTTACTAGTAGAGAGTGAAAGGTTGTTTCTACACAAAACTCCATACACTACGTCAGCCATTCATTATAAAATAATATAATTCAGTTATCTCATTTATATAAATATTTGTTCATGTTCATGGAACATAACGTACTAACTCTACCGTGTATGGTGCGGTGTGTGTAATGTACATTATGCATATTGCAATATTCATTAAAGAACTTATGTAAACATTAGATTTTAGAATTGTTCTATTTGGAGGAGATTGAAATTTCTTAAATCTAATTTTACCAAAGGTTAGCCCTATGGATAACTTAATTTTCATAAACTTCAAGATTTTAGAGTAATATATCTAATAACTTTTTTCTGGGTAATTAATAATGCCATCCGTAAATGTAAAAAAAATTCTGATGTGGACACCACATGACTTCCTTATACGGAAGACCAATATGAAGTATAGACCCAATTATAAAATTGCACGTATTTGACGTAATTTGACATTAACATCTATATTTTTTAATTTTTTTTTGTTATTTTTTGTCCTAATCCATAGCAATCTTCATTATAAAAACCAGAAAGTATATGTTTTAAATTTACATATCTCGCTTGTACAAAGGGTTAATTTAATAATACTTGATGTGCTAGGCGCAGAATTTAATTCTCTAAAACTCTTATTTGAAGCATTTATTTCTAAAATCAAGATGAAACCATTTAAGAAAAACTGTTAACAACTTCAGGTAATATATCACTTCCGGTTAGCCTGTTTTAACCAAAATCTACTATGTTATTCCAATTGCTATGAAAGTCTTATTTATCAAATTTGAAAAGTTTTGGATTATATTTTAAAATAGTTTTTCATTAAAATCTATTATAGGCTTTAAATAAAGTACCATTTCTGAAAATTATGTAATGACCAAAAAGGGAGGTGCACAACTAGATGTTATAGCAGTCCTAAATACAAAATTTCAACTTTCTACGGCTTACCGTTTTTGAGTTATGCGAGATACGTATGCACGTACGTACAGACGTCACGACGAAATTAGTCAAAATGGATTCAGCGATGGTCAATGTGGATATTTCCGTTGAAATCTGAAAACCGAAATTTTTCGCGATACAAGGAAGTAAAAATATTGACAATATTATGAAATTTTTATATATTTAGTTTGAGTGGCTGAACAATCTTTTATTTTTGAAGTCGAATAATTGCTGAATGTGACGATTAATAATATCCTCAGCAGTTATACGACTTCAAAAGTGAAAGATTGTTCAGCCATCGAGAGGAGAGCAACCAATAGCTTAGGTAGAGCACTACCCCGCAAAATAGGTGTCTCGGGTTCGAATCCCGATGGCTAACAATTTTTTACAATTTATTTCAAATTGTTGTTCTTGCTGTTGTATGTCTTAATCTCTCTGATATAGCTCGTAATATGTATTTTCTCCATTTATGCGTAGCCTCTCCATTTGTACTATGGAATATCCATTTCTTTCGTAATAAGCTTTTCTTGCTTGCCCCCATTTTGATAGTTTGTTGTTTTTCTTTCCTTGTCTTGTTACCCGCCAGCATTCTTGCAGAATTGAATTTTTGTTGTTTCTTATTCGCTCCTCGTATTTTACTGCCCTCTTTCCTGTTTGTACTCTAATTTTTAATGCTTTCATCTCTTCCATTTCAGTATTAAAACACATTGGTAAACGATCCTATGAAAATTATAAACAAAAGTTTTATAAAATAACTCAGAAGAATTATTGATCACGTCTTTTATTTTGCTTTTCATTACGAATTGAGCATACATATGCAGTCCTCCTTGAAAGCATATGTAATGTAAGTATGACGAATTTACACTGCTCATAACTGCAAAACTTCACAAATACGGAAATAACACAAGTTCTCTCGAAAGACAGTGTCAAATGTCTAAAGTCAAGACGTTGCATGGCAGTGACACAGAGAAATGTTTTGTTTACTGGAAATACGAGACAAATGACATCTTCATGTTGATGCAAAAGGACCCAACTAATACAATGGATACGTCGGAGAAGGAAATTATCAACTATTTTTACTTCCTTGTACGAAGTAAAGGAAGTATTGTAATCGCGAAAAATTTCGGTTTTGAGATTTCAACGGAAATATCCATTTTGACCATCCCTGAATCCATTTTGACTAATTTCGTCGTGACTTCTGTACGTACGTACGTACGAACGTGCGTACGTACGAACGTACGTGCGTATGTATCTCGCATAACTCAAAAACGGTAAGCCGTAGAAAGTTGAAATTTTGTATTTAGGACTGCTATAACATCTAGTTGTGCACCTCCCTTTTTGGTCATCACATAATTTCTAGAAATGGTACTTTATTTGAAGCCTATAATAAATTTTAATGAAAAACTATCTTAAAATATAATCTAACACTTTACAAATTTGGTATATAAGACTTTTGTGTCAATTGGAATAACATAGTGGATTTTGGTTAAAACAGGCTAACCGGAAGTGACATATTACCTGAAGTTGTTAACAGTTTTTCTTCAATAAAATGATTTCATTTTGATTTTAGAAATAAATGCTTCAAATAAAATTTTTAGAGAATTAAATTCTGTGTCTAGCAGATCAAGTATTATTAAATTAACCCTTCGTATAAGCGAGATATGTATACTTAAAACACATAATTTTTGGTTTTTGTAAGAAGCTTGCTATGGATTAGGACATAAAATAACAAAAAAATAAAAAATAGATGCTAATGTCAAATTACGTCAAATACGTACAATTTTATACTTGGGTCTACACTTCATATTGGTCTTGTGTACAAGGAAGTCGTGTGGTGTCCACATCAGATTATAATAATGCAATCATGCTTTTTACTTAAGAATGTTTATTATTTATTTTATTTATTGTAGATTTAGAAAGTTGAACATTTAAAAATGTCTGCAACAGTCTTTTGATGCATATTATCGTGCGTTTTATTTGTCATAAACAGCGTATAGAATTTCAATAAAACAGTAGTTCTGCAGTTTTAAATTCAAGATTTATGTTTTAAAACTTTAAATGACGTTTGAAAAAGAGTGAAACTTGATTTTTACGATAGTTTGCAGTTCTAGATTTCAACGTGTAAATTCAATAAGGCAAAAAGTTTGGAATTTAATAAAGTGTGCTGCAATCAGTATTCATTGAGAAAGCCTTTTCATCAAGATTGAATTTTAACATTATAGAGAATTTTAAAAGGTAACATGTAATGGGTTCATCCTTTTTACCTCTCGCTAAGAGAGGTATTGTATTCATGCTAAAAATCGCATATGCAGATTTTAGTGTATAAGCACGTTTTAAGGTCCATAGAACCCGATTATAACATTTTTACGATGATGTCCGTATGTGTGTGTGGATGTTGGATTCACGATTTCTCAAATACTATAAGACTAAAGACATTTTTAACTACGGATACCTCAATCTAACAATAATGGGAAGAGTTGATTAAGTTTTGGTAACAGTTGGACAACCGGAAGTAGTAGTTGCAAGAAAAAAATCATCTAAATATGAATTATCGAAAATTTATGTAAATGCTTATATTAAAGAACGTTAAATTCTTTATTCGGTAAATATAAATTCATTATTATATCTTCTATAGATTTAGAGATAAAGAAATGCATATAAAATAATTTGATGTAAAAAATCTCAGATCAAACTACTTCAAGGCAAGAAATTTAAATGTTTGTAATTGACACATAAATGTCACTGTCAAAAATATAAGTATGCCACTGTCAAAAATATTTGTACATCATTATGAAGATTATGAAAATAAAAAAAAGTCAACGCAAATGTATATACGTAAAAAAGAATGTAAAAGGAATTTGCGAAAAAATGACGAATATAAAGAAGAAGAAATGGAAAGTAGAAAAAGAAAATTTCAGGATATTGAATATAAAGAAAATGTATGTGTTGAACATAATTTATATTAAAATATCCCATAGATTTTGCAAATATATGTGAGAATTATTTTGTAGTGAGACATGCATATATGTATTTGTATTTAAAAATATTTTTTGTTTTATGCGTACAACCAGGTAAAATATCTGGCGAGAGGTTATGTGCTGGCCACATCAGATTTTTAGTATTGAACTAGCGAAAACTGTGTTTTATAATAGTCTATACATACATCCAAACCGTCTAAGCACAATTTAAAACCAAAGTCCTAATACCAACAGTCTTGTCAGAGACCCAAGTTCTCCCTTCTCTCAAACGAATTAACTTTATGTATAAAACAAAAGCCAATCAACATTTCAGAAATTTTGACACATATGTCTACCAGACTTCCAATTTGATACCAAACATGACATATTTCTAATATCTTTATACAAAAAACAAGAGCCGACCGAGATTCTAATTGTTGACACTTTTATATTATAGCCCTGCTGAAAAAATCCATTTGATCCCAATCACGACATGGTTCTGACAACGTTATGTGAACCACAAAAGCCGATCGAGTTGAGGTCTAAATTTTGAAAATTCTAAAGTTTAGATATATGCTGAAAACTTTTCAATTAATACCAAGCAGGATAAATTTCTGACAAATTTATACGGAAAACAAGAAATGTTTTCTCAAGGGTTATCATGGAGAAATGCCAAAAATACGACAGATAATTTGAGACGGTCGAAAATTCATATATCGCTTAATGTTCGAAATTTAATATCGCATTATCGCCAATATTCCTATTATACATTATCATCAGGAAAGAATATAACAAAATACGGTAGAATACCTCATTTCGTATTATCGCTTTTTAAAAAATTGAAAATGACAGATAAATAAAATGATAATGCAAATTTTGTTTTTCACGGCTAACCTGATTTTCTTATTCTCAATAATTCTAGCGTGATCCTCGTACACCTAGTGAATTTTGAAGTAAAAAATCTTCATTTTAAAATAAGAAAATGATTTTATATTGTATACTAATAAAATTTAAAATTCTATAGCTGAACCGTTTCTTTTTATGATTACAATAAAAAGAAAACATTAAGATAAACTTTGTTGCGGTCCAGCTTGAAAGCAAGAACATACTGTTTCAATATGTTCGATATAGTTTTGATTTACATAAAATATTATCTAAACGACATTGAGTCACATATATCCCTGGTCCGTAACACAAAGAAAAGGAAAAATCAGAGAAAAACCAGGTCGTGGTTTGTTTTGTGCTTCGGTTGTGTTGACCTCTGTCGTTGGCCAGTCGCTACTTCTTTAACATATTTGTATTCTCTGAGTATTTGAATTTCAGGCCGCATATATGAACTTTCCGATATTAAACATATATGCAAGCGCCATCGCCTTGGAGATGGAAGAAGAGCTACGCACGAGGGGTTGGTTTCACCCTAAATTTAACAATTTCTTCACCCTCCATTGCTCACACGATGTGTTTTTCTCTTGTTATTTGCTATTTGATTCTATCACTTTATTTCAGACGAAGATCGCGTTGGATTTTTCAGTGAGATATTCACTGATAATTCACATAATAAACGACAGATTTGTACAAAAAACTACCTGACAGTTCAAGTGACAGTTTATAAATGAATGTAAAAAAATCTGATGCGGCCAGCACATTACCTTCCGTCAGTTCTATGTATTTTGTACAAATTTCATACGGAAAGTTCCTTGCTAAATTAAATATTCTATTTCTTGTACATTACCTTCCGGCAGTTGCTTGTATTTTATACAAATTTCATACAAAAAATTATTATTTTGTGACGTTTTCTATATACAGTGTAATGTATCTGCAGAAATAAAAGATTTATTATTATTATTATTTCTTGTACATTACCTTAAAGTAATTGTATGTATTTTATACAAATTCCATACAGAAAGCAAAAGACCCTATATTTCCAGTAAAATTATATGAACAAACATACTATGTCAATTTCACTTGACACTGACATCTTTCAATCAGAATTTTCGTAATATAGTAGCTGTTTCCATAGCTATGGCTACTTTATGAAATTTAATTTCTTTATAATTTTTTAACTCTATATCCATTTAATATTAAGTATAAAATGCAGTCAAATCGTATAGAGAATAAAATATTCTTTAATATTTATAATAACATCAAATGTGAAAAAATTATATTTAACATAGTTTTTTCAAGAAAAACTGTTAAAATCTTCAAATGATGGTACTTCCTGTTGACCAATTGTAACCAAAATCTAATCAGCTCTTCATATGGATGTAACGAAGAAGTATACGAAAAAATTATAATTTTTGTAACTGTAGTATTAGAGTTATCGCAGACGAAAATTTTGTTACACACACACACACATCCACACACACACACACACACACACACACACACACACACACACACACACACACACACATACAGACATCATCGTAAAAATAGTAAATTCGTATTCTAGGGACCCTAAAACGTGCTTATTGATTAAAAACTCATCACCGAATTTTACCTAAAGGTGACGGAAGGTAAAAACGTCAAGTTACCAGCTACTTTCATAGTTATTCTCTTCGAAAGACGGAAAATATATGATTTCCAAGGAATTTTTCAGTTGTTAAAACAGTTACATATATATTTTTCTTAAATATACTTATTGTTTTTTATTTTTATAAGATATTTACAATTTAATTTTCTTAATAACCCTAAACTATTACAAATTTAGAATATCTATTTTTATGAATTATTTTACTTGGCAAAACTTTTGTTTAAGACAGTCATGATAGTAACACCTTAAAAGAAATGTATGTGCTTATTGGTTTATCTTGTGGTATTCTTGCTTAAATGTTAACAAAATAAATACATACGTATTATACACAAGATAAACTAATAAGCACATACATTTCTTTTAAGATAAATAAATTCCTAGCGTGTAGGGATGCACGCGAGGCGTGACGAGACGAGAAATATAAAATATCGATCTCGTCTCATTTTCGAATCTGTAATCTCGATCTCGCTCTCATTCTTGCACATTTTTTTGCGTCTCGTCTCGTTCTCGCTCGAGAGTCTCGCGAGAGTCTATCTATAAAAATAAGCGCTTGATCACTACGTATTTACGTAACAATTTAACTACTAGAGATAAGTTCGCACCGTGTATTTGCAGTCGTATAACTATAATAAAGAGGCGAAACACTAAATTCTGGTCACCAAATTATTTCAATACGGACATAATGTTTATTCATTTACGGTCATCAGAAAATGTGACAAGGTTGTAAATAATTTAATTTACCTCTAAAATATCCAATTTATCACCATATTGGGACCTTCAAACTATTTCAATACGAACATCTGCTAATACATTCTGTCATCAATAAAACGAATTAAATATTAAAAATCTTTTTTGTAACTAAAAGTAGGTACCTACAATTTATCATTAAATATATGCCACTATTTAAGTAAGATTTAATCATAAAAAACCGCTACACTGGTAACTCGCCGGCAATCAGCAACTCAAAAAAATATAGTGAACTCATATAATTTCTCACATTCACGCGTTCTATGCACGAATTAGTGTTGACTCCACTCCTTATACGGTAAATTTTTCATTGAATTTATGAATCAAAGCTATAAAGTTACAAGTACTTTTTATTGCGAGACTCTCGCGAGATTTCTCGCTTCTCACAGTTGGTATATATCGATCTCGCCTCGAATTTTAAACTGCAATCTCGCTCTCGTTTTCGTCTCGTATAATGCAGCGAGACGAGACGAGATGTGAGAGTACTCTCGCCTCGTCGTGCATCACTACTAGCGTGACATTTAAAATTGTCTATGCATATTTCACTGTAAAATGTTAAATGTTACTGTACTTTATGAAAAACAAAAAAAAAATAGTGCGTCAAGCTTACTTCATGTATATGTTGTACATTATACTTTTTCTACGACCGATACGAGACAAAAAATAAAATACTCGTATTTTTTAAATCGGTTAATTATTTGTAGCTTACAAGAAAAAAATTAAAAATTAATATAATGAGATCCTATAGTGGTTATTTTTTATTTTATGACCCATACATTGTAAGTTCATTGACTTGAAAGACTCTTTTCAAACGCACAACACGGGATGCGGAAGAGGATGATGATAATTCTGCTTACTTGTTTTTCAACGATGACACACTTTATTCTGACTTGTTGGTGAAAAAGAGGAACCCACACATTTACATTTTCCACACTTATCCACTCACATGTAGACTGATGAGGGATGGACACTTACAGTATGGTCACAGACATTACTCGAGAATTACTCACTAAAGATTTATTTACATGTTTACACATTATTATTATTAATTTAACTACACATAAAAAACTTAACTTAAAAATTTAAACTCTACATGTTTACATGAGTACAGACGTCTTCTCGACGTGACAAACTAAACTAGACTCCTTACATGTTTACTCCATAAGAGTACTAACCCGACTGTTAAATAACTAAAAATCTTTTCTCTTCCGTGGGAGGCTAGTGGATGAAGGGTAAAGGGCATCAAAGCATAGGGCATCCAAAGTCACGCATGTATGCATAATAATTTTAAGACTTATCAACACATATCTGTCAAAGATCGGTGACATTCAGACTAAACAAAAACCTCGATAGGAAAAATGATAATGATAATTATTTTGCGTGGCCGCGTACCTTATGGTGCACTCTCCACGCTAGCAATGAGTGCCCGAGAGGTGACGCCTTGTAAGCGCCCGCACGGTGCAAATATTTCATCATTACCGATATCTGTGTACAAAGCAGATTGGCACACCCAGCAATGGGTAATAAGCCGTGATGATATATTTATTTATTTATTTCTAAACAGAATTTTGACTAACAAAGATAACAAGTTGAAATATTATTCCTGAACTATAATTTAGAAAAGTTTATAAAAAGTTATTTATTTGTTATGGCTCTTACCCTCGTCTTATCACACATTAGCTCAGCTCTATTCCCTGCTCCGTGCTGCATTTCGTGCAGCTGTGCTACTGTGCTCTTTATTGAGCAATGAGTCACCTGTGCTAGTGTGCTGTTTAATGAATGAAGACCATAGCTCGTGATCGATGGTCCAGAGCGAGAACGAACTCAGAGATAGTGTGAACTGGTGAGCCAGTCGCCATGTGCCGTACTTTGCGAACTAAAGAGCCGTTTGTTCATAGCTCATTCAAGCGAGTCGTTCAAAATGAACACACAACAAATAAACTGTAAGACTTCACGCATGGGAATAGAAATTAGTTATTTGTTTGTAGGCAAAAAAAGTAGCAGATTCACTGCCGCGGTGGCGTTTCAAGAACGAGGCGAAGCTGAGCCTGAATAATTTAGCCTACGCAATGAATGTGAATTTGTGCCGTGTTTAACACATTTTTCATTATTATTTTCATTGTACTTGTCATCAGGGTAGCTGCGTAAAACAAATGACTTTATTATCAGATACAAGGCAACAAAATCAAATAATATCTCTGCTGGCAGCAGTGACTGTCAATAAAATCATACTTTTGTTCAATTCTTTTTCGGATAATTTATGCCACAAGCTACGAGTACCTACTACTATATTCAGGATTGACAATTTTAAAAATGCTCAAAAAGTTATGGTAACCACAGTTAGATATATCATAATGATCTATTACAGATAATTACAAAAACTTGCATGAATCATAGAATTTTAATATGTAAATTGATCAACTTCATATGTAATCATATATAATTTCTATTACGGAATGCATATCGTCTTTTTACACATTTGTGTATAATTTCTTTTTCCTGTATAATTTCTTTCATCTCTCTCAAAGGTCATGAAAATGACATTACATAAAATTTGCTCAACTTTTTTCTTGAGAAACCCAAGTCCTTGAATTGAACAAAGAACATAACTTCGTAACTACTTAACCATAATAATTTATGAGAACAAATTTGAGAACAATACCCTGACATTTGCGGACTGAATTCACAGTAATACTTTAGTAAAAGTGTCTATTAAGACTTTGTAGTTTCAGTTTCATATGAATCACGAACGTTTCCATTTCTATTATTTGTAAACGTATAGTGCTTCTTGTAAGAAGATGTATGCATACTTTTTACCTCTCGCTAAGAGAGGCATTGAATTCATGCTAAAAATCACATAACCAGATTTTAGTGAATAAGCATGTTTTAAGGTCCCTAGAATCCGATTATAACATTTTACGATGATGTCCGTATGTGTGTGTGGATGTTGGATCCACGATTTCTTAAATACTATAAGAAAAAAATCATCTAAATATTATTTATCGAAAATTTATGTAAATACATATATTAAAGAACGATAAAATCTTTATTCGATAAATATAAATTCATTATTATGTCGTCTATAGATTTAGAGATAAAGAAATGCATATAAAATAATTTGATGTAAAAAATCTCAGATCAAACTACTTCAAGGCAAGAAATTCAAATGTTTGTAATTGACACATAAATGTCACTGTCAAAAATATTTGTATGCCACTGTCAAAAATATTTGTACATCATTATGAAGATTATGAAAATAAAAAAGTCAACAACGCAAAAGAATATAGGTACGTAAAAAATAATATAAAAGGAAAAAAAATGACGAATATAAAGAAAAAGAAAAGGAAAGTAGAAAAAGAAAATTTCAGGATATTGAATATAAAGAAAATGTATGTATTGTACATAATTTATATTAATATCCAATAGATTTTGCAAATATATGTGACAATTATTTTGCAGTGAGACATGAATATATGTATTTGTATTTAAAAATATTTTTCGTTTTATGCGTACAACCAGGTAAAATATCTGGCGAGAGGTTATGTGCTGGCCACATCAAATTTTTTTCTAATAATATATTATACAACAAGCTTTTGACGAGGATGAAGTATGGGATACAAGCGGCAAATGAGAGTTGTAATTCATATCCGAATGAGTTACCGCCATTACACTCTAGTAGAATACTAACATATGTAATATGTAACAAAAGTTCTGAGAAAAAGTTTAGACCTTTTCATCAAATAGAAAGAATGTTTTTAATGAAACATTGATAAGGGTTTGTTCCTACGAGCATAAACTTAGAAGATAAGAAATCTAATTTTACAACTCTGATAGGTGACAATAGGGGATTACAGCTCAATCGAATTAAGAGAAATTAGTAAAAAATAATGAAAGTAGATGCTTAATAATGAATATTAATATAAAATGATATAATTGAAATACTTCGGAAATAAGGGGTTTTTTGTTTTAGCAGCTCGTCACTCATATGAAATCCATATATATAATTGCCAACTTAATAAATAAGCGAGATATTTGCTGGGTCCATTAAAATATAACACCCTGTATATATATATATATATATATATATATATATATATATATATATATATATATATATATATATAAGCAAATTTGATGTACTTTTCAAATTTATAAAAAAATATAGTATGTTCCATTTGAAATTTCAAAGTAGATATTAATTACTCATAAACCGGAAGTGGTATCACGAATGTACATCCGTCATCAAGTAGCTTACATGTTCCTGTATAGATCATGTTATATGAAAAAAATTGCCAACTTAATAAATAAGCGAGATATTTGCTGGGTCCATTAAAATATAACACCCTGTATATATTATTTTGATTGGCGACTCAAAGACCACCTATAAATATATAACGAATACCGAGTTAGGGGGCGGAGTCTACTACCAATGGAAGTAGACAAATTCAAATAGCGGACACGTGGCTACCAGTCCAGTACTGCAATTCTTGCAAATTTCTTGCATTAAACTTAATAATTTTGATTCACTTGCAATTATAAAGCATGTAGACTGTTACAGTGTTACAATATTAATTTGTTTTTTTATAAATATAATTTAAAATTAGCATACATTTCAAGAACATTTTAGATTCATGAAGAAAACAGTTTTATATAAAAACTTATATTCGTGACGTCACATCTATATTTTCAAACTTCGGGGGACCATAACTCGCTTATTAATAGGAATTTTTTCACCGGATTTTCACCAATAGCCTTAGTTTTACTTATACTTTCTGATGAAATTATAAAAAAATGATGGAATCCTCTATTATTTTCAATACAATGCCGTTTTTTTAATACATAGTCTCATTTGTCTTTGGACGATATTAAAACTACTTTCTAGATCGTCAATATTCTTGTCGATATCTGTTGTTTGTTTTGTGTTCCCTGCCAATATTATATATTTTAATATTTTCCTGTTGAGAAATTCCCAAAAGTGTTCAATCAATTGCGCCCGAGAAACATTTGAAGGATTATATTCTTTTTTCTCTCTCTCTAATTCTTAGTTTTCCATAAAATGTTGGCTCCTTAATGCCATGCAGCATTTGGAGATTCGCTCAAGCTGGGCCGAATGTGCCACAGTCTATTTGGTTACATTATTACTTTTTCGAAATTTTAAATAATTTCTGAACAAAGCTCTGCTGCCAATCATCTTTAAAATTCTAAATTGTCGAGTTAATTTGCACGAAGACGTTCTAACTTTTTTTTGGACACTTTGAATGAGTCTGCTGATTCGATTTGGGGGCATAAGTTCGGGTCGCTCATTTTTTGGTAAATTCATCTAAATAGATTTACATATTTGAAGTTTGTATAATATCTTTCAAAACTTTTTCTGGCAATTTTGACATGGTAACGACTATTATGGCCAATGACAACTATAATAGAACTTATTAAGTAATAAAATTTGAGGCGTAAAATTTTTCTCAAAACTTGTATTACATACCATGGGCGTCATTAACCCTAAATCCAAGGGAGGGGGGGGGGGGCAAACAATTAATATTTGAAAAAAAAATAAAATAGGTACATAATCGTTTATTTCTTACTAGTAGGTAATAACAAAACAAACTTTTTATTTAATTAAACTTTAGGTTAAGAAAGCAAAAAACGAAGATTTCGTTTTGCGCCAAAAACTTATATAACTTTTTCTATTATTTGTTCTTTATTTTCTTCCACCATCTTTCTATGTATACTTAATAGGCGTAATCCGGACAGCCAAATTTCCTCCATTGTAGACCTAAGCCAATTCTTCACTCTCCTTGGAGTAGAGAAAGAACGCTCTATTGAACATGTTGTTGGTGGCATTGTCAAAAAATTTGAAAAGTATTTTACATAGCGGGAAAAATTCACATTCTACTGAAATTAGTTTTACAAAATTCATATTTTCTGCTACTTCTTTTCCCTTCCAAATGTGCATCCACGTTAAATATTCCGCTTCCAAATTTTCAATGCCATACTTCTCTAAGATTTTCTTCACGATATCTGGATCCGCAGTATGCTTCTTGATGTTAACCGGGTGTAAACGAGATATAAAAAACGCAACACTAGTATGATAGGGAAAACGTAATTCCAAAGATATCAGACAGTCCAAGTAAGGCTTGAAAATGGTTATTGTTCTGCCGACGTTTCCTCTTTGAGTTTGTCGTCCTGTTATCCTTTAAACTTTAATTTCAATATCAAATTCCGCAGCTAAATATACGCTGCTTCTTGCAAAAAATGCTTCCGAATTTTCCCTTACTTCCTTAAATGATGATAATCTTCAATATGTTTTTGTATACCCAACAAATCTATTGCTACTCCTTGCAATCTGTTTGTTACTGGTTCTAGTTGCGACGAATATCTTGCTATTAGGTTGAGACAGATTAGAAATTGAAGCGTTGAAGTAGAACAATACAACTTACCCAAATTTACAAAATTGAAGACAAATTCAATGAATATAACTATGTAGATCCACGCAAAACCTTGCGTAGGCACAGGCAGGGTGCGTTGTAGGGCGTATAATATTTGTCTGGGTATGCTAGTTACTGATGCTAAGTTGTAACTAGGTAAAGGTGCGCGCAGCGAATGCACATGCGCGCGAGTACACATGTACTTGGACAGGCGCCGATTTATGCTTGTGCATTATGTCCGAATCCGAAATGTTTATTTTGTGCATTTGCATTTTGCATACTAATAAATATTAAGTTAAATACTCATATACAGTCTTTAATGACATGCAAAATACAGAAGAAAGTAGAATTCGTATATTATAAGAGAGTCGACTTTAGGGCCGATATAGAAGAGATCTGAAATTGTTTATTTAAAAAAAATAGTGGTTGAACTTAATTGCCCCCCCCCCCCTGAACGGCGCCCATGTTACGTACGTTATACTTTATCGTTTATCTGATTATTTAATAAGAAGAATTATTTAGTTAGATGGATAAACAATGCCTAACATCAGCTCACGTTATTTTTAACCAATCACAAAAGTTTATGATTGTTCAATATGAATGCGACAATTTGTCAATTCTCGTGCTAGTGCGGAAAATAATTAAAATTGAAGATTTTTGTTTCATTGTCATGAAAGCAATAATTATCATGATTGCTTAAAGATTCCACGCGTAGCCGCCTAAGTAATAAGTAGGCGCTATGTCAAAAACTTAAAATACATTTTTTTCTTATTTTTATATTGTTTTCAATTGCAACAGATGCGGAAAATGTAATTCTGAAACTCCATTAAAATTTAAAATCTCACTGCGCTCATTTCAGCAAAGTACATTCTTGTCAGAATCTCCAATTTCCCGCATTTGTTACAAAAATAAATACTTGCCTACAATTTAAACAAAATGGATGAGTATTAATAAAAAAAGATGCAGATATTATTATTACTTTTTTGAATTCACATGTTTTAATTCGTGAGAGCCGAAATTTTGAAACAATGCCCTAACACTTTCGGGCTGAGTTCACAGTTACACGTTAGTAAAAGTTGCTGCTAGACTTCGCAGTTTCAATTTCGTTTGAATCACGTCAGTTGGCAGAAATCACACATCGCGTTAATGATGCAATAGCCTTGAGTGCCGGTGATATCAACGAGGAGTTACGCGAGAAACTTTCAGCTAGCGAAAGTTTGAGTAGTAAATTGAGTAGCACAAGTAATGGTATCTAGATCTAGGTACGGGTAATTGATAATAAAGTATGTCGTCCGACTAAATGCAATTTCTATGGTTTATAGATAAAGATATTTTTATCAGTTTTGCAAATTATTAGTCAATTGTTTATTTATGAGTCTGTTGTTGAATGTTGTTAGTCATTGAAGTTTATTTTTAGAATGATTCACCGATCACCGATGATAATTTTATTGTTGAATATTGCAAATCATTTAAACTAAGTACTTATCCTTTTCTTGCCTGCATTTGCATTTTCATTTGAAATTAATATACAAGCGTCTCAAAAATGACACCCGTGTTATCGGGATTTGATTAGAGGGCTAAAACAAATCAAACATTATAAATAGATAATTTTTGATTATCCTTATCAAGTTATTGATTAATACCTAGGAATGTTATGCATATCATAACTGCCGCAGATGTAAGTTTGTAATCCGAGCTCGTAGAGCGAGGATTTTAAGACATCTAAGGCTTGTTATGATTAATAACATCCGTGGTTTGTTCAATAGTTTATCGGTTTCAGAAAATTAAGACATTATTGATAAATATCATTTTTTGAAATTCTCTCATTAATGCTACTTTCAGATTGCTATGGTTAACAAAACAATTATTTTGACATATGCCAATATGACAAATATTCAAATTATGTGCTATTCCTCATGTTTATTACTTTAGAATAAAGTAGACCGTATTTAGAACGATATGCTAACATTATCTGTATGTATTAATGAGAGCATTATACTTTCATTTTATTTTAATTTCATTTTGTAGACCGTTGTTGACAAGTCAGTATGGTAATATTACTATACAGATTCAGTTATTACTTAGTTACCAGCCTACTTTTCTACATGTAAACAATGGAATAATATCCTGAAACCGGTAAAAACAGTTAAACTGAATTAAAAACGAAAACAGTAGGTATACTTGTCACATATGTTGTCACAACTAATAACTCCACATAATTACAAAAAAAAAATCATAATGAGATTGAATTTTTGTGATTATTAATTTTCAATTTAAAGAGATAGAACATATGTGCACTGGGGATCTGCGCATAGTTAGAACAAATGGCGGCAGCTATGGTTGCATGTTTGCTTGCTGAGATCCATGGCGTTTGTTTTTCCAAATTTAGACGTAAACTGTGAGAAAAATCTTTGACAACTTTAAAAAACTTCTCGGAACAAGTTACAAAAGCTTTTCTTGAAGCTAAAATGTCCCATGATGCAAATTTTCACCGAGAATACAGGTATTTTAGTGACTACAATATTTTTGACGTTTCGTTTGATAGCCCAATTGGCCATTTTACTTACTATTTGCAGCGATAGAAAGAGATCTGTTAAATTGAAAAGGTCTATTTTGTCGACTACAGTTATTTGTTTATCTGTTTTGGTTTTGACCGTGACGCATACATTGAAGGTCACTTTTGTCGGTTAATAAGGAGTGTAAACCGCAGTATTAATAGTGTTTTCGGAGTTTTTCTATTAAAATGTTTATATAATACCAATTTTTGTAAAAAAAATTATGAGATATATCATTTGTTTTACTCTATTTTTTCCTGTACCTATTAAAAAATAACCAATGAATTACGAATAAAGTATGATCATTACTAATTTGATTATTATACATTACCTACATGTATATTAATTTATTTATGTTAATATCTTCTCAATATTTAAATTAAAGTATTCGTAAGTACCGCAACAATGAATACTACCCTTCTCGAACAGGGGCGTAAACTACGTGAGTGTACGGACGCACATGCATTAACAGAAAATAATTTCGCCCTAACATTTTAATTATTTCATACATTGTAAAAATGAATTGTCAATCTTTTCAAGTTGTTTAAGAGATTTTACTGCCATTATTATGACACGATTAAATAATGTCAGCTTAATACTACTATTAAGCCGAACAAACGGATATGTTAATAATTATAGGATATTGCGAAGAAAATCATTGGCAACCTATAAGCAATTGTTACTGTCATTAAAATTAGTTGTTTGACATTTGAATAGACTGCCAGATGAAATTTATTTTAAAATTTGCACAGTGCAGTTATTCAGATTTTATTTTTTTCTGCCTAACCCGTTACAGATTTTATAACTTACGCAGAGACAGAAAAGTTTACCATTGAATGTATTATTGTCTTGATACCTTAGTTTCATACACTAGTGGTTCACTAATAATAACAAATATTATCTTAAAACATGACATCCATATGGATTATCAAAGCAAATTTCATTCAAACCAAACAAAGCGTTCTGTCATTATAAGCCAAATAATTATTTTTGCTAAACGGTACACTTTCGGTTTTTCGAATATTGGTAAATTGAGTTAAATCGTGTTACTTTGGGCTCAGGAATCTGTGTTTAAGCCATGTCTACGTGTTTTAGAGAGGCTCTCTAAAACACGTAGACATTTATATACAGGCTGTATATAAATATTAGGAGGATTATTTTTTTGTAATAGATATTAATTTTATTTATGTTAAATGTACACATAATTTAATATATGTATAATTAAAATTAAAAGTTTACGCCTCCTGTACTCGAAAACTAAATTATTATAGTCCATAAAATATATTTGATAAAAAATACTAATCAGTAAGCAGTTCTGTTCAGCCCAGTTCTTAAATTATTATACCATGTTCTATAGTTAGGAGTAAATTTACAAAAACTAGATTTACCATAAATTTAAATTATTGAATTTTAAATATTATCAAGATAGTGTATTAAAAAAAACTGGGAGTAGGTTATGAACAAAGAAATATATGTACAAAAGTATTTAATTAAATGTCAATTTGTCACTAGAAATTGTCAAAAATTTTATCCAAAGAATCAAAGCTTTTTTCTAAAAATTGTGAAAATGAAAGAAGAATTTATTTTTATAGGTCATGTTTACATAACTGTCAGTCTGACATTCAATGTTGTTAATCTCGGACATTGAAGTTACCGTAAAGAACACTCAAAGTCATGTGTTTCACTTGTATCTTAAATTTACTCATCGGAATTATTTAGTTCTTTCTTCGTGCACATATTTTTGTCATTTTACACACAAATTTACTATTGTCCATCGTACACCTGCCCAAATTATCTTACATGTATGATAATGAGGTAATGCATAAAAAAATTGATCGTTTTTTTGTTTAAATCAAACAATCATAGTCTAATTTATCGATCTGTATGAATAAATGATTTTTTATTTACATTTTCTGTTGTAGAAAATCGTTTTAAAGTATGACATTCTTAAAAAGTTGCAAAAAACCAGCCATGTTGTGACGTCAGCGTTTCATACTGCAAGTTCAGACCCATTTCATACTGCCTTATTATGTTGACACAGAATTTCTATTATTCTTAGAATTTCATTACTGTTGCTTTGTTGCGTATCAAATCTGTATTTTTCAATACAAACAGTAACTGTTTTCCGAGTTGTGTTTTTTCGTATCAGTCGGTACTATTAAAAATATTTTCTCACTATTTTCACTAGTATTTTGGGACGATGCCACAAAACAGCGTTTCACCGACATGTTTACTTTGACGTTTACCCTAGTATGACAATCAAAATGGCCGCGTTGATGAAACGTTGACGTCACTGAGCAAGGGACGAGGCGGAGTAAATCAGCCGCGTTTTAAACGTCATTTTTAATTGCGATTTTTTCAGTATTAAAGATCGGTTTGAGGAAAAATAAAAAAATACGGGTATATTATTTTTCATTACTCTATCGATAAAAGTTAAAAATGAAAAATCGTGCATGACCTCATTATCACATTGTTGGCAACACTGACTAAATATAAAAAATGGAAAAATTAGCTTAAAAACGGATTATAGTGTCTATGTATGTATTCATATGACATTTTTTATTACAATTCTATTTATTATTTCTTCTTTTAGGGGTCCCTCTGAACGACTTCATCCGCCACTATGAGCCAGCTCGGTACGAGGCGTCTTCGCTTTCGGAGCAGCACAAACGCTCGCGTCGGTCGACGTCCCAGACGTCTGTCCTGCGTCTCGACGTCCGTGGTCATGGCAGGTGAGTTTGAGTTGCAACTTCTCTTTAGTGTCTCTATACACGATATCTTTCATCTTTCTCCCAACCACATTCGCAGCCCGTAATTTCCCACGGGGAGATAAGAATAGAAAGAGATAGAAAGGGGTATATTTTAGTTTTATTGTTAATAAAATGATAATATAATAGATGGAATTAAAGAAGGGTAGCATTGAAATAATAAAATACACATGTTATCCTTTTCAGAATTTGTCACTCCTTTTCTTTAGGATAAAATGATCTTTTGTCTCACTTACTCATAAAACGGTACCTACTTTATCGACTGCAATCACTAGTACGAGTGCTAAATTGTTTGCTTATTGATAAAATATGTCATTACTCATTTGTATCATAAATAAATAAAATTAATTTTGACATTTTAAACTGTCATTATTGTTATTATTATTAACTCCATAGGAACAACTATACGTAACTGTATATTTGCTAGTGAATTATTAGTTATTTAAGTATTAAGGGCAGTAACTGCTCCCTACCGGTTCAGGATGATTTTTACATCCGATACCGGTAGAAGAGCAGAAGAGCACTTACTGACCGCACTGCTTATTACGTTTCCTGCACGATTGGCGCCCAAAATTAAAATAAATAAGATTTCAATTTTTTTTTTGACATATTAAAAAAAAATAGTCATTTTGAAAGTAAGCTGTGATCGTTATTTTTATTTACACATCACTTATGGCCTCCTAATCAGTAAGTGAGTCACATCACTTACCGGTCAGTAATTTGTAAATAAACCTTACTGCCTTGGGAACCCTATCGGTAAAGGTTAAAAAAAACTCGATCATGCAAAAAAAATTAAATCGCTCTCACTGAATTTTTAGTCACTCTGATAGTTTCAAACATCAAAATTGAATAAATAACTACGACGATCGTCATGCATAGACTAGTAATTTTATTGATTAATTTGTTAAAATGAAATTCATAATGGTTTTGTTATTTTATTTTGTGAAAATTGAATAACATATTGTGTAAGCCACATGAGTTACGAATGTATATTCACTCGAAGAAATTAACCCACTCGCCCTTATGGGCTAGTGGGCTACACTTTCTTCTCATGAATTAACATTATTTAACTCACTTGGTATACAGGCTGTCCAGGGTAACGTTTCACCATTGTTTTCTATAATTTGAATAATTGTTGAATTTTTGCAGTTTGAAACATCGTTGAAAGGAAAAATTTGAGTATCGCCATTCTAAAGAACATAAAAAGTGCTTTAAAGATGTGCAAATTAAAATCCAGTATTAGTTCGCACTAGAAAGTTATATGCAAAAATAAAAAAAATTCCAAAATTTACATTTTCGCCTACCTATATCTAGTGACCTATGCATGGTCTCTTAATGGTGCAATTTTTGTCGAAATCAACCGATTTCGTATCTCTTATAATTCTCGAGATCCCTATGTTGGACAAGTTATCCTAGACACTGTATAAATATCTGTTACTTATAATTTTAAGACTAATAAATGAAAAAATATAATAACATAAACTAAACCGTATTAAAACACTAACAGCTGTATTCATAGTAACCGAGATAGACCTGGTTTAAACTAGGTCTAAGTCGACTAGGTTTAAACTAGGTCTAACTTAAACCACCTAGAACTTATTCATACTAAATTTTAGACCCAGTTTATACCTAGTCTACGTATACCGAGTTTAGCCCTTCTATCCATCTGGACATGGTCTGCGATGAATATAAAGTAAGCTTCAGACATAAATATTCGATTATTTTCAAATGTCATATATAATATTATCTAAAATAAGAATAGTATGTGGCACAAAAATAGGTTTATAGAAGCGTGTATTCATATGTACGAGAATACCTGAGGAAAAATGGGAAGAAAATAAATTTATAAATTAAAATATGAATATTTAATAAATAAAATTGCTCTAGGCTAACGACGATGCTAGTTTTGACAATATATCAGAACTTTTATTTGGGTATGAAACTGGTTGCAATTTACAGGAAACGTGTGAAATTAACTAAAAATCATTTATTTATACTCCAAATTTGTGTAACACATTAATTTTTGTATAAAAATATTTGACAACTACATGTGAAGTTTGAAGTGTTTTCGTTTCCGGGCCTATTGTGATTTAGTTCGTTACATATAGCATTAATTAATTCAGTATTATCTTCACTTGAATCTCTGTCTCTCATTATATTTTCTAAAATTAAAACAAATTTCAACTGTATCAAATTTTCAGATATGATAAAAGTACTTTCAACATTCACATCTGATCTTTTCTTCATCTTCTACATCATTTATGTTGCATAAATATCTTGAATATCCTCAATTTTATTCATTTAACATCAGAATTGAAAATTTGACTATTAATAAAAAAAATTGTCTTACGAATGCAATTTTTTTAAAGCATACTATATATTCGTTACCATGACAGGACTTAGACGTAGTTTAAACTAGGGGTACGCTCAGTCTAAATTTTAGACTAGATTTAAAGTAGGTCTGTCAACCGTTATTATGAATAAGGAAAAACCTTAGACCTACGATAGACCTGGTTTAAACCAAGTCAGAATTACTATGAATACGGCTGTAAGTTTAAAATAAACCGTCAAAAAATCCAATAAGCCCAATTTAACCCAAAAAAACCCACTGGATCGGTTTTATTTATAAAACCCTGGGTTTTTACTCGATCTGTAAATTCCGTAATAAAAATTCCTCGTTTATATTATTATTTTTATGCTTCAAATATATTCTTTATCGTAATAAAAAGGAGACGAAAATTAATTTTTAATATCATAATCATATAATGGAAGAAAATCACTTTAAAGATTATAATCGACCGTTTTCATGAGGGAAGGAGATTACATCTAATTGTTTGGGAAAATATCAAATAGCGTAACATTAAATTGAATCCTATTACAGTGAAATTTCTGCCACAATATCCTAACAGAATATAATGTGAGAAAGCTTTTAATATAATGATAGTATTGATTCATTATGCAAAATAGGACTGAAGATTAGTATCGTGTAATATGCAGATTTGTGAAATTTCATTCATCGACACCTACCACCAGCTATTATGAAATTATGCTCTAGTAAATCCTCTTTCGGTTTTACTTGACAAATTATCTGTCATCACTTTTAATACAATGGACTTTTCTCTTATTTGCTATTCAAATTGAAATTGAATGCTGAATACAATAGATGAAAAATCTCTAAATATTGGTTCTATAAAACCAGGATAAACAATAGAGTAAATAATTTTTTTCACATTTAATGTTATTATAATTATTAAAGAATATTTTATTCTCTATACGATTTGACTGCATTTTATACTTCATATTAAATGGATATATAGTTAGTGTTAAAAGTGACATTTTATCTTGTGAGAAAGAAGTTTGGAACACGACGCGAAGCGGAGTGATCCAAACCTTCGAACAAAATAAAATCACTTTTAACACGTATATCATACACTATTTTTTCTACAAACACTATTTTTTAATTTAAATTTATATTTCTAATAATTTTTTGACATTCACTTTTAACACTAGTGTCAAAAGTAACAATGATCTGTCACTTTTAACACTAGTGTCACAAAATGACATTTTTAACGCTAAAAACAAACATTAAAAAGCCCACTTTTAATAGATTTGTAGAAAAATTAAATTTCATAAAGTAGCTATCTATGGAAACGGCTACTATATTAATAAAATTCTGATTGAAATTTCTACAAAATACATACAACTGCCGGATGATAACGTACAAGAAATAGAATTTTTCGATCAAGAATGGCTGAAGCATGCCGCTCCATATAATTTTGACATTTGCCGCTATTTCCATTAGCGTAAAGCGTAAGTTTCGAATGTTGCTAGCTGTTATAACAATACTACCAAGAACCGTCTTGTTACGTTCAGCTGATCGAAAATATGCGGCAAAAAGAAATTTGTCACACTCTTCGTTAAAATCCATAATGAAAACAAATATCAAATGAATCAACGTACGGCAATGATATTAATCAAATGTCATGCAGCTGTTATCATCTGTCATATGTAGAATATAGTTTTGACGAATTATGGAAAATTGAAATATAATTTTTACATTAATTTGGAACAAAAGTTCTCACGTGACCTTCAGCCATTTTTGATCACTCTGTATAAACTACATAGAACGGACGGAAGGTAATGTGCTGGCCACATCAGATTTTTTGAACTAATATAAAAATAGGATTTCTGATATAAAATATTTTCCCTAAAGAAATGTCAAAATACAATTCATTAAATGTCAAATTTGTATAATAAGCATAAAGTATGTACATACTTTGCCACTTGAATATTTACTTATAATGTGGCCTGTAACAAGCAGAAGGGACGGACCCCTTGAAAATATCTTTAATGGTTCTCAATCCTAAAATATAAAATAAGAACATACACGAAATCGCAATCCACAATATTTGTTTCGTTTCTAGTCTAACAATTTTAATAGTAAATATGCTGATAAATTGCATTTTGCAACTCGCTATCGTGTAAGTTCCGTAACTGTGTGAAATACGGTATCTCTCTTTTACGACGTTTTGCGAAACGTGTATATTTCATTTATATCCGACAATCACGCTTCGAAGGTGACCATAATGATATAATTAAAGTGACGAAACGGCAAAATTAACGGGACTGAAAATAACATTCAGAAGCACTGCTTAGATTAAAATGAACAATGAGCGACATATTTTATCTTTTTGTGTCAATTACATCCAATTTGAAGGAATTGTGGTTTTGACATCCAAGTCTTTGAATAAATTTGGAGATTTCAAGACGTTATTAGTAGGCGTTTTTGTTGAATGCTATTAATTTAAGCGTGTTGTTAATGACATACATTTGTAAGATCTCGTGATTTTTAGAGTGGCAAATGTTCTGGTTTGACCGCAACCTTACATTGTTTACTGCGTATTCAAATGTTGTAGAAGGACAACATATATAATTAATATACAGACGTAACTCGTTTGCTTCATTTTTTCATTTCTCGTTTTTCATACAACAAAATTTATAATTGGATATATTTTTCTCTGTTTAAGTATTATAATGGATAGCATACGAGAGATGCCTTTACGCTTTTGTAGGCCAAAGGCAAAGAATTTTTCATATTTCTAGACAAGCTTTTTTTGCTTTTTAACGTAAAAGGTTGTGTGCAAGTGGCGGGTTTTGCCCTCTTAAATTAAAATCTTTAATTTATAATAATATAATAAATATACAATAGTTAACACTAAAGCAGGCCATACGCTTTAAATATGGGGTAATAGATTTTCCTTCCGCAAAATTGTCCTATTAATTTAATATTATTAATTATATATTAATTTATGTATTATATATTAATTTACCTAATATTATGCATATATACATCAAAAATATTTAAAATTATTATACTATTCATCCATGATTTTCTTTATAAACATTCTGAGTCTGATGTGACGTCATAATTTTGTACACACAACGCACGGGCAAAATTGTGGCGTCATTTGAAATTATTTCTTTAAAACTAGAAACTTAGGTGACATGATATGTACAGTGTGGGATTAAAGTATGGAATAATAAAAAAATCTGATGTGGACACCACACGACTTCCTTGTACACAAGACCAATATGAAGTATAGACCCAAGTATAAAATGTATTTGATGTAATTTGACATTAGCATCTATTTTTTATTTTTTTTGTTATTTTTTGTCCTAATCCGTAGCAAGCTTCATTACAAAAACCAAAAAGTATACCTATAAGTTTTAAATATACATATCTCGCTTATACAATGGCCTAATTTAATAATACTTGATGTGCTAGACACAGAATTTAATGCTCTAAAAATTTTATTTGAAGCATTTATTTGTAAAATCAAAATGAAACCATTTTATTGAAGAAAAACTGTTAACAACTTCAGGTAATATGTCACTTCCGGTTAGCCTGTTTTAACCAAAATCTACTATGTTATTCCAATTGACATAAAAGTCTTATATACCAAATTTGAGAAGTGTTAGATTACATTTTAAAATAGTTTTTCATTAAAATCTATTATAGGCTTCAAATAAAGTACCATTTCTAGAAATTATGTAATGACCAAAAAGGGAGGTGCACAACTAGATGTTATAGCGGTCCTAAATACAAAATTTCAACTTTCTACGGCTTACCGTTTTTGAGTTATGCGAGATACATACGCACGTACGTACAGACGTCACGACGAAATTAGTCAAAATGGATTCAGGGATGGTCAAAATGGATATTTCCGTTGAAATCTGAAAACCGAGATTTTTCGCAATTACAATACTTCCTTTACTTCATACAAGGAAGTAAAAACAGTGATCTCAACCGGTTTTTTTTTAAATTCTAAAACACGTCGATTTTAATTTTTAAAAATACACATTAATATGTGCGAGTCACCTGCCGACTTTCATTTGTTTCTAAGTTATGACATCATCACAAAAAAATTAAGTGGCAATAAAGATTTTTAGTAGTGGAATTGGGATTTTCAAGTATCAAGAGATGGCGCTGATCGCATTAAACACTGGTACACTTTTTGTTGACGTATGTCAACGTAGGATTTTTGTCAATTGTATTTCTTTAGTTTTCCTATTATTTTCTCATTTATTAGTGTTTTTTATTTATAATTCAAGTACGTATAATAGAGTTTTTGTAGTCATATAGTTGTAGTTTCATGTAAATATCATATGTGTACCACTGTTTGCAGTTCTAATATTGGCCGCTAGTTAGCGTTTTTTTATTTGAAAATCCCAATCCAATAGTGATTTTTCTTCCCTTTATGGCAAACACCGGGATCAAGACAGGACCAAATCACCCTTACCAGACTCAGAATAGGCCACATACTAACCACACACAAACATATACTAGAACGAACCGAAAGCCCAAACTGTTGTGATGTACCATTAACGGTAAAACATATACTAGTTGACTGCCAACAATACACCCACGCTAGAAACAAATATCGAATCCCAAACACAATAAAGGAAATCCTAAAAAACGATAAAGATACAAACAATAATGTATTAAAATTCCTAAAAGACATAAACTTAGCACAACACATATAATGTATCCAAAATACTGTAATAATAACATTTATATAAATTAGAACTACTATAAACTGTACAAACCAACAATGTATACGGGCTTTAATAACCCAGCTGCTGAAAAGCCCAAAATTATTAATAAAAAATCTGATGTGGCCAGCACATTACCTTCCGTCAGTTCTATGCATTTTGTACAAATTTCATACGGAAAGTTCCTTGCTAAATATTCTATTTCTTGTACATTACCTTCCGGCAGCTGCATGTATTTTATGCAAATTTCATACAGAAAATTTATGTCTTAAATTATTATTTTGTGACGTTTTCTATATACAGTGTAATGTATCTGCAGAAATAAAAGATTTATTGTTATTATTTCTTGTACATTACCTTAAAGCAGTTGTATGTATTTTATACAAATTTCATACAGAAAGCAAGAGATCCTATATTTCCAATAAAATTATAAGCAAACACACTATGTCAATTTCACTTGACACTGACATCTTTCAATCAGAATTTTCTTAATATAGTAGCTGTTTTCATAGCTATAGCTACTTTATGAAATTTAATTTCTTTACAATTTTTTAACTCTATATCCATTTAATATTAAGTATAAAATGCAGTCGAATCGTATAGAGAATAAAATATTCTTTAATATTTATAATAACATTGAATGTGAAAAAATGATATTTAACATAGTTTTTTCAAGAAAAACTGTTAAAATCTTCAAATGATGGTACTTCCGGTTGACCAATTGTAACCAAAATCTAATCAGCTCTTCATATGGATGTAACGAAGAAGTATACGAAAAAATTATAATTTTTGTAACTGTAGTATTAGAGTTATCGCAGACGAAAATTTTGTTACACACACACACACATCCACACATCCACACACACACACACACACACACACACACACACACACACACACACACACACACACACACACACACACACACACACACACATACAGACATCATCGTAAAAATAGTAAATTCGTATTCTAGGGACCCTAAAACGTGCTTATTGATTAAAAGCTCATCATCGAATTTTTTGACCAAAGACAATACCTTCCTTACCTAAAGGTGACGGAAGGTAAAAAAAAAGAAATCACATCTATAAAATAATTTAAACGTGAACTTCCTTTCGCTAGTCATACCATACCCGTATGTATTTGGCCTGCGCAGGCAAGTTTAAATAAAAACCGAAGTGTTTGTAAGGTGAATTTGCCATGTAAATAAATATAAGCACAAACAAATGTAGTAACAGTTTATCTGTTGCAATATGTGAAAAATAAAATGTGATTATTGAACTGGGTACTGAATGCCGAATTAATAAATATTTATTTTGAGCATTCTTATCTAAAATTAATAGGCACTTTTTGTGTTACACCCGGTATATGTCAATATTACCTATAATTTAATGAAATTTATTCATATATAATTCATCAACTTAGAATGACAATGCATTGTGAAATTCATGTGGTTAGCGTAATGTTGAAATAATTGATTGAGTATTATTATAAATATTTGATTATAAATTCAATCATTCGAAACAATAGGATCCAAGCTGCTTTGTTTTAAAAGGTCATTATTCTCAAACATATTTTATATTATTAATAGCTTGTTAGTCATGATAATATAACCATTTTAGTCCTTTACATTTTCAGATATAAAACCAACAGCACATTTACAGTTTTTACAATAAAAAACATTCTCTTTTTATTTTAATACGTGAAAGTTTGTTTTAATACATGTGATAACATGTATTTGAAACTTTGTGATAAACATATTTCCTATTTAGAACATTCTGCTTCCAACTGCTGTACTGAAACTGAAAAGTTCTCGTACATATGCTCCCGATGTGCGCCGAAGTTTTTAGATCGGGTCGTATAAAAAATATTGCTCAAAATTGAAACTTTCAATATAAACACGAGTTTGAAATGCAAACTGTATAAATGTTTCAACATTCACACCAACTTGGACCAGTATATTTCACTGCAATTATCCACAATAAATAACAGCGTCTATAGCCATTCAGCTTATTAATATGTTACTGTCGGAAAATTGAGATATTAGGGTTTCAGATTAATTTCAGTTTCATAATGTGTGATATTAAATTTAGGACAGAATTTACTTGAATGGGAAATTGTTTCAATGAAATGGCACGTTGTGATTAACAACAAAATAAGGATCACTCAATTTTTATGCGAAATAAGAAGGAATTAATTTATGTGCACCTATATTTGTCTTTATGGAATCTGTTACAGTTTGCAGTTGATTCTGAACCTTGAAACATTTATTGTATTGTTTCCCATAAATAAATAAATTAAATAATTATCTATTATTGAGTATGATAATCTGCTTTCCATTATTTTGTCCACATTCATTCTTATACCCAATATTTCCCGTAAAAAATCTTTTTTCGCATTGCTTATGATGTATCTCTTTGGATTACTTAATCTTAATTGTCAAACAGTAAATCGCAAAATAAAGGGTCCAGGATAACTTTTCCAACATACGGATCTCGAGAACTATAAGATATACGAAGTCGGTAAAATTAGACAAAAGTTGTACCATTAGGAAACCATTTTAATGGTGTTTTGTTGTAAATGTAAATTCTTGCATTTTTTTTATTTTTGCAAATATTTTCGAAATGTGAACTAATACTGGATTTTAATTTGCACATCTTTAAGGTACTTCTTTATATGTTCTTTCGACTGGCGATGCTCAAACTTATTTTTTGTTTTCGAGTTATGATGTCTAAGTTTTAATTTTTATATGCATGCCATATTGGAAAGTTGCACAATTGAGAAGATTTTTTTTAGCTTTCTAACCATGTGTAGTTTGTCTATTTTCAATTTTTTCAAACACCGAAAATACAACAATTGCTAAATTTATAGATTAAAAACGATCCATTTCAATTCGATATTTAATTATTATACCTGTTAATTAATATAATAAGAATATTTCTAATTTAAAAAATAGTATTGCAAAGCCTTCAGTATTTAATAAAAATATAATATTTTAATCATTATTTTTAAATAATACTGATTTATGCATTGAATGCAATGGTGAATATTTGCTCTAGATTCTTTTGATAATTAATTATTTATGAATAAATACAACTAACCTACTATTTCCTGATTTTTTGAAATCCTCGGTATTTCTGCAAATGTTTATTGGGATTTTTTTCTCGTTTTCATATCTAGAATTCATACTCCGAAGCCTTGTATTGTTGTTACATGAAACTTCCTGTATAAATATGCATACTTTCGTGGTTAATAATTAGAAATATGCTTGGATAATAAGATATTTAATAAAAATATAGTTCAAAAAATACTACGCATATTTTTGCCCGTTTTCTTTGCTATTAGAACCCTATATCATTCAACATATCGTTAATTTTTATAGAGATGCATGGTTTCTATCTAATATTATTTGGTTTACTTTCGTTATTTTGTTATTTTCTGCATTCAATTATTAGAAAATTGATCCGAATTTCAAAAAGGCGATAGCAGAAGGCTTGAGGGTGATAGAATTAGTTGAATATTTAATATTTATTGCATATGATATAACACGACAAACTCACATTTTTTGACGACTATACAAGATACAGTAAAGTATATTTTATCGAACATAAACGTAAAGTATATAAAAATGGTAAAATAATTAAATTATTACAAACAGATAACGGTACAGGTGAATATATAAATAAAAATTTTGACGAATTTTTAAAACAAAATGTTGTATAAACTAGGGTATCATCTCCTTACACAGCACAGCAAAATGGACTTGCCGAAAGAAAAACAGAATGTTAGTAGAAAAAGCTAGATGTTTACCGATTGAGTCAAGTGTACCAGAAAAATTTTGGGCGGAAACAATATTTAGTGCTAATTATTTAACAAACAGAAGTCCAACAAAATCATTTGAAAATAAAACACCGTTTGAAAAGTGGGTTGGACATATTCCATCAGGAAATCATTTAAAAATATTTGGAGCAAAAACATTCGTATTAAACAATAATAATAAAAAAGGTAAATATTTATGAGTTATTCAGAACAGCCAAAAGGATTTAGAATTTGGATTCCAGAAAAAGAACAAATGACAATCAGTCGAGATATCAAGGTATTAGACAAAATGTATTATGACAAGAAAAATGAATAAGAAAAAGATTTAATTATGCAATATGACGAAATAAATGAAGATACCGAAACTGATTATGAACATTTACAAATGAACTCAGAAAAGAATTATCAACAAACCAAACCAAATTGATCGACAAAATTAGCAACCTGGACAAAAGATTATGCTATGAATATTTACGAAGAAAATTGGTTTATGTTAAAAAAATATATATTTGACGTCTTTCGTGAGGAGGAGTGTTGGAAAGGATCAAGTCAAGTCAAGACGTGTTATGTCATATGTAATAAATATTAAATACTAAATAAAATATTCAACTAATTCTTTCATAAAGGAGTACGAATTTGAAATAGAGTAAATGTGTGATTTAGATTGTTAAGGCCATTAAAAATGTTTTAAAAAGTAATAACTTATTTTAAACTTTAATAGTCCCAATCATACAGTTTTAAGGTCTAATTTTAATATAAATATTTCATTTTCTAATTTATTATATGGGGTCTCGTGGCCGCGTGCCTGTGTGTCTGGTCGTGAATCTGGGGAACCGGGTTCGATCCCGTCCGACGCCAAATATTTCGAATTTTTAATGGCACAAAATTGACCCCTGTGGTGCACTCTCCACGCCAGCAATGAGTACCCGTGAGGTGACGCCTGGTAAACGCCCGCACGGTACAAATATGTCATCATTACCGATATCTGCGTACAAAGCAGATTGGCACACCCAGCAATGGGTAATATGCCGTGATGATATATTTATTTATTTTTTATTTATTTCTAATTCATTATGATGGAGGACCCCATTCCAAAGAGTTTTGAAACAAATTGCATGTTTATTAACCGATGGTACAATTTTTGGGAGATTTAAACCAAGCTTTATAAACTGGAGAATGTGAAGTATTACTACTGTACTGACCACTTAATTCAGTGAGATAATTAACGAAGCCTAATAGAAATACTTGTTTGTTGTTTGTTAATTCGACCATATATACTCTAACCAATGAAATTAAACACCTTAAATGGGCAAACATATTGTACCCATTAAGTGCCGACAAGTACATTACAATTTAGCGTTTAGCTCTTGTCAAATAGACCAAATTTTAAATTGAATTCTGAATTGAACTACATTCGAAATTGTTATTGGTTATGGTTTTCGTGCAATATAGAAAATTGCTTCTATATTTTGAAGTATTTTCGTAATAATGCTGAGAGCTTTAATAAAATTTTATGATGTTTTTTAATCTTGTGTAAGGAAAGTGTTGTGAAGTACATTAACTTCTTTTTGCTCATGATGTAGCTAGTATGTGCTTGTGTTCTCAGGTGATTTTAGTGGACCGTTATCGAGATGGGTTGAGACTAGAGTGCCCTCGGTGTAACATGTACACGTCAATGTCATGTCAGGGTCATGCATACGCGTCAAGATGTGTACGCCAGCGGCGTTGCAGAGCTTTTTCCCTGAGGGACAAAAACCAATTTTACAAAAACATACATATACTAGCTTTGCGTATGACATGTTAAGGAATATAATGAATTGAAAATATATTGTATAAACGGGAGCAGAAAATGAAAATGATTAATTGATAAACTTTGTTTCTATTTACGAGTATGTATATGAGAGTATGCTATTGACAATGCTCACATAAATGTTTCTATTCATGTTTCTCTGTCTCTAGCATCATATGCAGGGCCGTTCCTAGGGATACTGTCGCCTGCGTGCAAATATATAATTCGCTGTCCCTAAGTGATAAGTACACAATAAATCATAATTTTTATTATTTATAATATGTAATTTATTCATGCGATGCTATCCAAAATATCCGAGAATTATTTTCTGGCGGTTGGTAAGGCGCTAGTTCCAACTTCTCTCTGCCTTCACTAGAGACCTTTTTGGATCTATTGCCCAAGAAGTGTGACCTTTGGGGAAATATCTGACCGGTCAGTGTGATTCGAACCTGGGCCCCTAGTATGCTCATGGCTAAGAGCAGAGCTCTAACTATAGAGCAACTAAATTGTAAAATGATGAGTTTAGAGTTGACTATTTTTCTAATAATATAAACTAAATAACCTAACCAAATACACAAAACCGGTACTGCGGCTACCATTTAGTTTTTTCTAAGCAACCGGTGTCGGCAGCTAAGGCATTTACTAATACAATATCCAGAATAAACTTGTCCAACATGAGATATCGAGAACCATAAGAGATAAGTCGGTTAAACCAGACAAAAGTAACCCCATGAGGCCATTTTAGCGGTGTATTATTTATCCGAAAATAATCGTGAGTTGCTAGATAAGTTTTATTGGATATCGAGTTATGAGCCAAATTACGCATATAATCGTTTTAGACAATGGTGGCGGAAGGTTAGAAAAATCTATACAAAATAAAAAAGCATAGTTTCAAAAATATTAAATCCGCAAGAACACCCTACCAACAAACAGTAATGCTCAAACAATGCTCACACTACTATTACAATCCAAATTTAAATATCACAAATGAAAGTGTTGTTCACAAAATACATTATACATTCCCAACAAGATATTACTACGAGCGTCAAATTAAATGAAATTGTTAATAAAACGACGAAGTGTGACATATGGACTTATTCATTTTTGTCAGAATTGCTGAAATTGTACTTTTAATATCAGTTTCCATAATTAAAATAGTAATTATTAAGTAAAATATTTTTAATCCTAGCACTAAAAATTAAGGTTGTCTTAGTAATGCAACTAGTCAAAATTATCAATTTTTTTCAAAAAAAAAAAAAAAATTGAATTTAAAATCTCATCTCTCATGTCTCAGAGGGTCCAAGAATAATAGTTTGTACAAGAGTGGATATGATGTCTACAACGCATGAGGATGAAGTTTGAGCATGACACCGTAGGCGGAGTGTTCAATCATCCGAAGGCGATATGGACACTCCACTCGAGAACTATAGAAATTTGAAATTTTATTGAACATTATTAGTTAATGTTATTTTATGTATTTGTTTTTCTAGGCTTTCATAATGACATTTGTTATTAAAATTATATTTTATTTTAGAAGTATACAATGATGTTTTTACGACTTTTCTAATTTATTTAGCTTATTATTAGATTACACTTCATTTAAATATTAAGTATTTCACACTCTTTTTCTATATCCTGAAATTGTTGCTAAATCTAAAAAGGATAACATTGACTTGCCAAATGTGACATTTCATACCGTTCTGATTCCCACTTTTTTATAGGTTCTTTTTCAATACTTACAACTAATTCATAATAAAATTCAGTTAATTGTTATTAAATTATTCAAATCTCTTTTTTTACCAAAAATATTTTCATCTAAATGACAATAATAAAGTGTCAAATGTGACAATTTGTATAGGGCGCGACCAGACACGTGACTCGTGCGACCTTGACGTGCTTCGAATCAGCTGATTTGTGTGCGCATGTCATTTTGACAAGAACAATGTCACGTTGACAATACCAATGTTTTGATTTATTTTAATTTTGAACTGCAATTTTTAAGCAGTAAAACTTAGAAATTAAAATTAATAACATTTTAGTAGTTAAAAATCAAAATAAGTCAAAACATTGGTCTTGTCAACATAACATTGTTCTTGTCAAAATGACATGCGCACACAAATCAGCTGATTCTAAGCACGTCAAGGTCCCTCGAGTCACGTGTCTGCTCGCGCCCTATAGGTTTTCTTCTTAATCTTGTAATAAATGAATAGACAGTTGCCTAGGTACACGACTTACATGATTTGTGTGTTTCATATCCATCTTAGAATTGATATGAAATTATATCCGTTCAGTTAACTGGTATTGCCATTGCCTACATACCTACCCATTCAGCAGATTGTGAAGAAATGATAAATTTATAGAATGAAAACAATATGGTTTTATGTTGAGGCTATGAAATAATAATAACTTGAAATGGCCTAAAAAAAAAAAAAAAAAAAAATGATGGGACTAAAACGCAAATGTACATATATCACTTGAATCGATAAGACGTTGCAAAAATGCAGAATAATGATTTTTGATAGAAATTATAATAAAATTGTTATATCTAAAACGATTCTAAAATTAATAGAGCAGAAATTACTGCCATATTGTATTTCCTATAGTCCTTCAAAAACACCCAGGAATGTATGCATTTGTATATTTTACATGGTGCCGTGTCATAATGACAACGTTGTAGCCCCCAATTTGAGTACTCTAATCTCTTTCATTATAGGCCAAGGACAATAATGAATCCATTAGAGTACTCAGTACCATAATGAGCTATGGTAATGATGTACATGTTTAGTTTACAAACAAATCGAAAAGAGCATACCTGATTTTTCAGATTAGTTTTTTTTTGTTCAATACCAAATACTTTATTTTAATTTTTCATTAATTTATGCCAGCTAGTAAAATTTTCTATGTAATACGGATCGTAACTAATCATATGGCACACGTCGTGTTATCAAATTAGTACCATACACCATAATATTTGACGTTAATATTGTCAAATTTACTCTTGTCAATAAATGACAGTCAATTTAGTCACAGTCCGTATTCGTCAGTCCGTATCAGTCTGATACAGTATTAACAATACCTTAGTCAGTATGTCACAGTACTATCAGTACAGACGTCAGTACAACACAGTACTGTCAGTTTAGACAAATTTTTCAGTATTGTACGGTAAACTGCAGACTGGTTACCCCCTCGGAATATAGTATCGCTTTGATTGATGCCACGAAAAAGATATAATGTCGGAGTATGAGTATAGTGCTGGAGCCATTTTAACATTTTATGTAATATATTTCCCTGATAAAATTTCCGTGTTGTACGTCGCTGGTCCGCGCATAAACATTCTTAAGAAGTCCGCGTCCGCAGCGTCAGTCAGCCTTGCAGTGACGTCAGCACGAACTGACTTCGCCTCAGGTAACCGGTACAGGCCTCCGCACTACCTTATACAGCGTTGAATGCTGAATTAAAGCGACCATCAACATCAGCGTTGTTCTTTTCCATTCGCTACGAACACCTTACTCATAGAATCTCATAAGAAATGCCACGGAAAATTCTCCAGCTTCGTGACGTTTTCATTTGATTTGTCATAGCCAACGCTGATCGGTTTCACGGAGACGGAGGAAAAGTTGAAGGTAATGACGAAATATTACACAAGATGTGAGTGAAATTTGTACAAATGAAGGTGAACATTGATATATTTTTCACGTAGAGGGTGATTACTAAACAAACAGTTATATTTTATAAAAAAAAAAATGCATTTCAACCAGTTACAAACTTGAAACTTGAAATTTATTTCCAATTTTTAAGTAGCTTAGAAATAAAATTTCCCTGTGATGTTCTCTTCACGACAGCTTTGAGATCTCGTGAGGTTACACCTAATAAACGCCTTCAACGATAAATATGTATTTTAATTACCGAAATTTGCGAATAGAAGCCGATTGGTACACTCAGAAATTGCTTGCAAACGAAAAATGTCGAAATGTTGACAAATGTAATGAATAGTTTTCATAATTGTTTCAGTATAAATAATATACTTGTAGGTACTAACTAACTAACTTAAATGTACTTATTAAATTTATTATAACACCGTACTCTCCTACAACCGTGACCGAAAAATTCATGGTAAAAAATTAATTACAAAAAATTAATCGTAAGAAAATTCATCGTAGGAAAATATAATTGGAAGAAAATTAATCGCAGAAATATTCTCGGGTTAGATTAGGGTAGGTTACGTTAAGTTAGGTTATTTTAGGGTAATTTTATTGCGATGAATATTTTATGTGAAGAACTTTCTGTACGCTTACAAAAAAATTCTATGACCGCCTTTAGTGAATAAGCATAAAATTGCCTTGATTGAAATTTGAACTTAGGTTTTAGGTATCTGCTATCAAGTGAGCTATGAAAACCGGTGCTGATACTACGAATCTTTTACAAGTTATAATAGCTCTTACTACGTGTTCTTTAATTATTCTCCTTCATTCATGTCTTTTTATTCTTTATATTCAAATGCAAAAAAGTTGTATATTTATGAAATGACTAAACGATTCCTTTTTTATGTTAATTACGTTTTATTCGAAATGAAGGTTAAAAAATCAGGCATGGAACAGGAATTACACTTGTATCTTAACTTTTTTAATACATGATAATGATTCAGGTTATAATTATAATATTAAATGACCTGTGTAAGTGTAGTAAGTAGTAATGACATGGTTAAATAATTTGTGCAATTCATTTTAAGAATAAGTAAAGATAATTATGAAAATAATTGAAATGGTTTTTATTTAGCAATTTTGTAAGAAAACAAAAAGTATAAAGTCTCCAATAAAATATTATGTCTTGTATTACGAACGCTCTATTATTATAAAAGCGCTATTATGAAGCGTGCTTTTACATTATATTCTAATAACGTTAAACGTCACTTTTAACAAAAGCGCTCTATAAAAGTAAGTCCTTAATAGGGAAGTCCGATTAAGGTCATCTACGAATTGTATGAATTAAGATTTTAGCTACGCCCATTCTGTCATTGTGTCATTTCAGTTGTGCCGTTTACTTAGTTTTTATTAGGGTGCTGTTATTTTATTGTTATAAAAATATATGTTATAGTAAAATCATTCAAAATTGAAAAATAATTCAACTGGTAAATTTATTAGCAAATGCAAAACCAAATATGTGGAAAATAAGATATTGGCACATTGTCACTGATAGACAATAAAGGCCGTCGCGCAGCGCGGCGTAGCGAAGAGTCATTTTTAGAACCAACGCGCACTTGCGAGCAGTTTTCAACGAGGAACGGCCGCGTTTGCTTCAAAAGATGGACAGCTTGGAGGAAAGGCAACAACACAGGCACTATCTATACGAGACAATTTTATAAATTATTTTGTTTCATCCGTAGGTTCAGTGCAGTGGAAAATGCCATGGTACAGAGCGGACGAAAAAATGATTAATTTTTTAGAAAAATTCTACTACATTGTGTAACTAAATAGATAATCTCCTTTTTTATTGACTTGATTTTATTTATAATAATATTTTTTTTTGTATTAAGTAGTAGTGGATATTCAGTTGTCATATCCATATTTATTGGATGAAAAATTTAATGAATTGTTTAAAATTCACCATTTTGTAATGTACATTGTTATATTTACAATTAATAAACTTAATATGCATAGCATATCTTACCTATTAAAATCATTTCTTCTGCTACTTCTAACCAGCAGTTATCTTTCAATGTCTGGTTAGAATACTCGGCACATTCCATATCATACAGTTCTTTATATTTTGAAACCAGATGAACTAATTTTTCTTCTGTGTTTGACATTTTCGTAGAAACTATACGTATTGTTTTGATATGATGTTTGAAACATGTGAAATTTAGTTCTAAACCGGCTATTTCCAATGTGTCTCGGGCGTATTCTGATTTAGGTAGCTGCTCTATCGCACACTTCGGATCAGCGAAGCGAAGAGCAGAGAAAAATATTCTCCCCGAAGTATTTCGGCGAGTCGCTTTGCTGCTATACTCTTCGCTTCTCCAAAGTGCGCGTATACACAATAATATAATGAATGAAAAAACGGCTCTTCGTCGCACTTCACTTCGCCTCGCCCAAGTGCTATACGCACGGCTATAAATCAAGGTAAAATATATGAATTAATAAATGAATTTACGTTACAGCTAAAGTATTATCAACAACGAGCATCGTTTTTAAAATTGATTATCCTAACTTAGTCGAAACAATATGAATTTTTGAAAGACAAACGTGTTATATCCATCCTTATCGCAGCCGCTTCTTATCATTGCAGATGAGAGAGATAAATGTATGCCAATTTGTTAATATATACATAAGATGTGACGTATATTAGGTAAATGGTTTATTAATGTTTGGTTATTGTGCAGACATTTTCTGATGAAATTTATGAATACCTTTAATATTTATTCCATATTACAAACAAAATACCTGTATTATTTCTATATATATATATATATATATATATATATATATATATATATATATATATATATATATATATATATATATATATATATATATATATATTTATTGCGTTTTAGTCTGCTATTTTCCCTAAAAGAGATTGAAACTATTGTCATACGTAGAATTTTTTGTATCTCTGTATTTTCATTGTAATATAAATGTTCCTTGGTAACATGATAACTATAGTAAGAATTTATCTCCTGCTGAAATCTGGACTTGCTACACCCAAGAAAAAGAAAAAGTGACATATACACCTTGGACGATTTGTAACGTACTCAGCGGGAATAAAAAGCGTAGCCTACATATGTCCATTTCGCGGAAATATCTGAGAAATGTTTGGTGTCAGCGCTGGAAGATTTGAAATTCTTTTCATATTTTTTGTTTGACATAAAATGGTTTGGAATGCAGGCAGGGTATGTAATTTGAAGTAAAACCAATGTAAGTAACTGTTGTAAGACGTGAAAATATTTCAAAAGCGATTTGTGGAGGCCGGAAGATATTTCAGCAATGTTTTTCAGCAGGAAATAAACAAAAATGAGCATGCTAGTGGAACGCATATTGGCCAGTTTGCCAACTTACTGGATTTACCATTAAATCTGGTGGTTTGAACTATTATTTTTTAGCGAAAACTTTTTTTGTGTCACGGTTAGTGCAACTTCTGGTTTATTTAAATTTAATGAGTATTGTTCTATTGATTTATATTTTGATTGATTGATTTTTTTATGGTGTCTCGTGGCCGTGTGCCTGAGTGTCAGGTCGCAAATCTGGGAAACCAGGTTCGATCCCGACCGACGCCAAATATTTCGAATTTTGATTGATTTTTTTACCTCTCGCTACCCTTGGTAAGGGAGGTATAGGGATCGTACTAAAATCGCATATCGAGATTTTGGTAAATGACCACGTTTTAAGATCCCTAGAATTCAATTTTACGATTTTCACGATGATGTCTATGTGTATGTGTGTGTGGATCCTTCACTCTAACTCAAATACTATCATTCAGAAAATTTTGAAACCTTGTATTTCGAACTCTTTCTGTACTGGAAAGAGCCCATTAGATTTTGGTGTAAATCGGATAACCGGAAATGGCACTTTACTAGAAGTTCAAAATAGTTTTTCTTCGAAAAATACCTTTAAATGTTATTTTTTCGACAATAATGTTATTATAAAAATTAAAGATTATTAAATTTTCTACAGATTTGCATTAATACTTTTTCTATATATTTTATGGATAAATTTATAAAATTATCTATAATTTAAATCCCGGAGCCTACGCTTTACACAAACAAAACTCCTTGGTTGCGCAGTTATTCAAATGTATGTAAATGACAGATAAATGTCACTGTTAAAGATCTAATCATTTCAAATTAATAATAGTAACGTTTTAAAAAGAAAAAAGTAAATAGAACAATAGGAAAGGAAATCAATACAGCATATATAAATATGTAGGTATGTATTTAGATTAATAAAAATTAACGATTTGCAAAAAAGTTCAAGCTAATTCTCATTTTTGGATTAGTGAATTCTATTTTATCCCGGTATTTAAAATTTAATCTTCATTTTATTATCAAAAAAGGTAGTTACTTGGATTAGATTAGACTAAATTTTAAGAAATAAACTGCCAAAATTAGAGTAACATTTGCTAATCCCAAAATAAGGATTAGCTTAATCTTTTTTGTCACTCGGGCGGTAGATGGCGGGAGGTATTGTGTTGGCTACACCAGATTTTTATGGGGTCTCGTGGCCGCGTGCCTGAGTGTCAGGTCGCGAATCTGGGGAACCGGGTTCGATCCTGACCGACGTTAAATATTTCGAATTTTAAATGGCACAAAATTGACCCCTGTGGTGCATTCTCCACGCCAAAATGAGTGCCGGTGAGGTGACGCCTGGTAAACGCCCGCACGGTGAAAATATTTCACCATTACCGATATCTATGTACAAAGCAGATTGGTACACCCAGCAATGGGTAATAAGCCGTGATGATATATTTATTTATTTACTGATTTTTATATTTTCTGTGTTTTAACTTTTTCATTAATGATTTTTGTTTTGTTAGGTTTACGTCATTTTCTACTTTAATAAATACACTTTTTTGTTATAACGCTGGGAGTTAGTTTGCAATGTTTTATTAGTAGTAGATTTCAAAATGATGATTACGACGATACATAAAATTACATGTCGGCCATTTTGCTTTTTTTTCTTGTTGTTATAGACCGGTGGCTAGTGCTACGTGAAAAATGTATCATAGTATTCCAAATACTGACCCTTGGTACTCACTTTAAATATCCTGGCGAACGATTTGCTGTCTTCCCCCGAAAAAAGACGATCTACCCAGCTGTTTTAAAAAATGATAATAACAATGATGATTACCGGATTACTATAGTTAAATAAATATTAAATACTAATTTTGACTAAGATTGTAATTAAATACTAACACTATTTATTTCACATTCAACTGTCCGACCTACCGACCTCCATAGCGTCACTAATTCAACAGCGTCTGTATATCCAGCTGCCCGGACAGAATTCATTCCTTTCACCTCTCTGTCGATTTATGTACCTAACTTCTGACAGAATAACTGTTATAACTTCCACAGCTTATCACCGACTGTCTGTATGCCACAACTCTTCAACACCACTGCCGAGTATCCACTTCCTCTCGCCATTACTGTCCCCGTATACCTAGTTTCACAATACTCCTCAAAACTACCGCGTATTCACTTCCACAACTATACCAGTAACTTCCCAAAAACTCTACTCGACACTAAACTGCATACGTTCACCATGATACTGCTGTGCTAGTCAACTCACTGACTTCTTACTTCTTACTATCTATGTAACTGTCCTTCCGACGGACTAACCCCAACTTATATAGTTGCTCTAATATTTGCCAGAACATTTTAGCAATGTCTCGACCGATATAACAGTGCGTGGGTAATTACGCTTATTTCCCCTCTTGTTTACACAGGAGTCCGCGTATGTCGCCCGCCCGCTGCGCGCCTCAAATGTTATTGATCGCTTTCCGAGTCTGCCTATTCTCTCACTATTAGACTCTAGAACTTCTATCATAGACGTTGTGTCGCACGCCCTGGCTGGGGGCTCGCGGACCAAATGTCATAGGTACCTTCTCACGTTACAGTATGTTTTGTCTTGCATGGCACTCTGTGAAAAGCTTGAAGACGGATATTTTATTTTACGTTTATCTCATGACAAAAACCTATTATATCAATAAATTTAGGCTCATTTAATGCAGTTCTAATATTAATAGAACAGAATTTGCAACTATATGAAAAAAAGTATCCGGTATAAAGTCCATATGACAAAATTTTGTTAACAAAATTTTGTGATTATGTCAAACAGATACATTACAAAATTAATTTATGAAGATAATTTGATGGAATGGAACATCATATTTGTCATAACACGCGTTTCTAATGAAACAATTTATTACCGCGTCAAGCTGGCCTTAAATACAGAGAATTTATTTTAAAATGCAACATAATGATTCATCACTTTCATGGTTATACACTAATGTCAAAAAATGACAGAAATGTAATATTTGTCCATTTTAAAATGCAACATTATAAATAGTACTACAGTACAGGAGATACCTCCAGAACACATTATAAATGGTGTCAATTCTTTCTACGACCGACTAGGATGTGCTACATTAAAGATTTGATTTTTTGTTAATCATATATAGGCTAATTTATTGGAAATTAATATTGACAATACATAATTACAAATTTTGTATGTTGCATTTTAAAATGGACAAAAATTACATTGCTGTCATTTTTTGACAGAGATAGTCTATAACCATGGAAGTGATAGACCATATGTTGCATGTTAAAATAAATTCCCTTTATAATAAAACAAGCGAGGGAAACGATGTTTTACTAGTAATATGTACCGAAGGATGATTATTTTATGAATTTTTAATTTTTCTAGTGGAAATCTGTTGATTTTCATAGAGCTATTTCCAACTGTTGGCAACACTGATGTTGACTGTTGTGTGGCGATTGTACTGGCCTATCATTTATTTCAAAGAATTCCAATATCGCAAACGCTAGATTTACAGGCGGGGAGCAGTTTGGAATCGGAAGTAAAGATGTTGAAATGTTTTTGGCTGGAAAAGAATCACGTACAATCCATATATTTCAGTTTTTCCCTTTTTCTTTTCTTTAAGATATAAACTAGGAAAAAATCTCCGTTATAAACTAACTGAACGGTCTCAATTGGGTATTTTGAGCGCACGTGCCCAAACATGAGTGCGAAGCATTGTTCTTCACATCGGGGAGAGATCAGCAAATATTTTTGAGGTTAATAGTACTTAAAAATATTTAGTAAACCTAACCTAGAATCACATAAATATTTGATATATAGAAAATGATACTGTTTTATGGATGTAACAGGAAGGGTAATTCTACATCTGAAAAAAAGGTTTGGCATCTTTTTGTTGTATTAAAAATCTAATGTCACAACATGCAGAATTCGAGGCAGAATTAATTCATTTTCTTTGAACATTTAGAAAAAGTAAACAAAATTATAACTTTTATAAATATGATTTAGCAAATATGTACATATATTTTTAATTCCCAAAAAAACTTTATAATAGTTTTATGTAATACGAAAGTCACGCTAGAATTATTGAAAATAGAACACATGGTCCATGTTATTTGGAATTTTCTTTTCATACTTCTTAAAAGCTCCCAACAGTTCCAACCAATCTTCTTTTGAAAATCTTTCAAAATAATCATGAATTGTAGCATTAATCTATACTTCATATGAAAACCTTCTACCCTGTGATTTTTTTAAGTTCAGAAATAGCGAAAAGTCGCAAATTGTCAAATCAAGTGAGTACCATTGGTGTTCGATTACTTTAATGTTTTTGTCGCCAAAAACAGTAATTTTGATTTGATAATGCTTTCTAGTTAATACTTCTTTTAAATATATAATTCTAACTAACTTAACTTTCGCAACTTAATATCAAATGATAGAAAATAACTGCTTAAAATGATAATACAAATTTTGTTTTCTACTCCCTACCTAATTTTCTTATTCTCAATCATTCTAGCTTGACCTTCGAACCAAATAGTACAAGAATCACACACTCAATAAATTGGAACAAACTATTAATTTCAGAATCTTTCAAAATCATAATGAAGAAAATTTTCCAACCTAATTATCATATTCAAATTTTTGTTCTACTTTCGCTTTTATACAGGTTTGTGGATTCATACTTTAAGGCCTTATCACACTAGAAGTAGTATCTCTGACTTCTCTTCCATTATCCATGACTTCGGTTCATATCACTGACTTACTCCAGTGTGATAGCTACAAGGAAGTCATGGATCCTGTTGTCATATGAAATGGAATCGGTTTCAATTCCTCTGACTATTTATCGCTGACTTCTCTACTGCGCATGCGTAACTGTCTGAAGTACAGGAATCTAACTTTACGGAATAAAATATAATTGCAGAAATGTCAGAAGTTGACATTTTTTTGTTTGATGCGCATAAAATTAGAATGCTTGCCCACAATTGCATTATTTTTCCATCGTTTTCATTCATTTTACTTGAAATAATTTGACATGTCAAACAAATTTGAAATATGTTGTCATTAAAGAAACCATAACTTCAAGTATAAAAATCTACTAAAAGTCAGAGAAACGGTTGTTCTTTACTTGCAGTTTGATATATCGAGTTGGTCATGCAAAATAAGTCAGCGAAAAGGAGTCAGAGGCAGGGACACGAACCGAAAAATTGTGGTTTACGGTTAATGGTTGTTATATTAATAAAAATTCGGTTTCGGTTATCGGAAACGGTTTTTTGAAAAAAATATATCGGTTTTCGTTTCGGTTAAATAAACAAATAAATTTCATTTTCGTTACGGTTTCGGTTAGTTTTTATTTTTTGCAACATAAAATACATTTCGTACCTATATCGTAATGTAATAAGATTTCAATTCCTCGTTTTACTAACTAGTACTATACTATTATTCACGAAAGATGACTATTCAAGGTCATTTGTTCAAAGAAAGAATACACATCACTTTATAGCAGTAGCTTAGCAACCTTTTGTATGAGAAAGAGAAAGATTATTTGACCTATGTCTATTTAATTTGTGGTGTGACAGATATACGTAAATAGTGGCATTACTTTCTAACACACTAAAAATAATAATGACATATGTTGTAGATTTACAGATACTTAATTATCTACTACACTGCCCTCTGTGCTAATATTTACCCAGTGGCGTTGACGTTTAAATCAAATTATTATTCCTTGGTTTATAAATTAAATCTATGTTTTTGTGTTTTGCAAAAACATAAATAAAGAACATAAAACTTTCAAAAAGGCATTATTTAGAAAGAAACATAATTTTCAAATGAATTACTTTTATTTTTTCAGTTAAAATGTGTCCATAAATATTTCATGTTGCACGCCTATACATACGAAATGCAATGAAGTTATCTGCAAGTAATATTATATCAGACGGCTCACAAATAACCTTGAATAGTCATCTTTTGTGAATAATAGTTTAGTAGATATATTCGGCTTGCTCGAAATTCAAAGTTTATTAATTAGGTACTTTAAGTTTAAGGTGTGATCTAAAAATACAAATTGCGGTTCAAAACGTAACTATAAGTTAAAGTTTTCACATTAAAATTATTAGTTTATTTTTGCAACATAAATACATTTCGTAAATTATTAATGATATAGTTTTATGTTTTAGTAACAATTCTATTGGAATAGTAATACGTAAACAAAAAGGGAGATTGATTAAAAAATGTCTAAACAACGAGTAATATTTTTATTATATGCAAAGAAAATTTTTAAATAAAAATCTACCTTTTATGATTTTGCAACGTATTTTTACGAAAAAGATGCGGGGTAATAAAAAAATACCTATTTTTACATTTACGGTTTTAATACCGACATTATTTCGGTTCGGTTATTTTTTCGGTTACAGAATAACTTTATTTTTCGTATCGGTTCTCGGTTTCCATATTTGAAGAAATTAAATATAGGGTTCGGTTTTCGGTTACGGTTTCGTTACGATTCGGGTCCCAGGTCAGGGGTATGATTGTAGTGTGATAAGGCCTTTACTTTTATGTATTTTATTATTTACAATTCTATTTCTTAATTAATGATTACGAAAATAAACCACAACAATAAACTAAGTATTTTGAACGTCAATTTTCATTCTTTAGACTTAAATAAATAAATAATAAATTATGAATTATACCTTTGATCCTATTAGTATAAACAGTTAACCAACTCTTTAGTGCTGATAATATTGCGAATGATTTTGCATTCAAAATTCAAACTGTGTCTAATTCTTATGAAATTTCTTGTTCAATATATCGTGTAATGTAAAAATACTTAGCGAATGATCCACCGTCGAATTCCCGCGATGATGACGCAGGAAATAACTCCTTCCAAGGATTATTCTGTTCTTCCGCTGTAAAATTGGCTTCAGCTTTGCTTTTAATACTTTGTAGTTTAAGTACGTTACGTAACGCCAGCGCTCCTTGTTTATTATTTTAACGCTTTGTTGTTAATTCACCCAAAAAGAACGTACAAAGATCGTTTTCATGGTTCGTATATATATACCTACACAGCGTTTTCCACTACAAAGACTTTTTGTTTTGTGTCACAGAGTGTAATTGGAGTGTTATTCATTGTACTGAAATTACTTACTGTGAATTCAAACATGTATAATAACACAGACCTGACTGAGAATATGTTTTCTTAACGTTTGCTTGCCGTGTTTATTCTGAAAATGAAATATTGAGAAAAATATGGAAGTATTAATATCGTGTACGATATAGATCGTAAATTTCGTTTTATTGCACGTTATGGTAGCTTTGAAAATTATTGTGCTGTATAGAACACATATATCCCCTCAGATATACATACCTTTATTCATATTTAATACATAATGCTATAAATTTAATAAAAAATATAGGAGTTACATTCGAGTATACACTTGTGAGTCGGTGCTGCATGGTTCGTATCTCACATCAAATAACTTACTAAAAATATAATTTTGCTCTAGTTGTTCGGAACACATAATATAAAATGAGTTTACGGAAAATCCATTGCATAAAGACTATCCTAAAAAAATTCATACCATTTTCAAAATTAACGAAAAACGAGTTTTTGCTTGTAGCTCAGAAACAAAAGAAGATCGAAAATTCCAGTGGTGATTATTAAACATTTCTGGAAAAGTTGACAATGGAATGTGCAAACGGTTTTACTGTATCATTGTACAGTGTGTACAATAAAATTCCTAACTCGGAGTAGGCTATGAACTGAGAAACGTAAGTCTGATCATTATTCAATTCAAAAGTCAAGATGTCAAAATTGATCTTAAAATGTAATTTTAAGGAGAAAAAACAAAAAAGAAGGATACAGTATATTGACTTTCACCGTTTTCTAATTTGTTTCCATTTCTAAAATAAGATTCAAGAAGAAAAACTTTGATGCCAAATTGACATTTAATTAAATATTTTTAAATTGACATGTTTCTTTGTTCATAGCCTACTCCGAGTTAGGAATTTTTTTGAACACACTGTATTACCCGAGATACCTTAAAAAACATCGAAAATGAGACACCTGTACAACAATGTTTAATGGGCTACTTGCGTGCCATTTTTTTTATTTAATAATTTTGAAGAGACGATAAAAACTTTCTACCCATATTTTTTCTTGTTATCATTAATTGACTAGAAAAAAATTAATGCAACTTGATTATTTAAATTATATACTGCCATGTATGCCGTAGAATTATGCCAAACCAATGAATGGCCGTAGAGCCATAGCATCGGTACGCCCCATAGCAACGGCATGTGCGGGTAATTTAAACATGACAGATCACCTGTTTCACGGTTGGAGGTTAGTATTTTAGTTTGTCAAAATCCTACTTAAAAAATCAAAATACGTAATAGAAGTAACAGAAACCACACAAATTGCAAATAATAAACAAGATACAGAAGAATAAACTGTCAAAATTCAATTAAAACTGGTACTCGCACGCCATCTACAGGTTACATTCTTAAACATGCTTCCCTTTCAAAATAATGACGTCACAGAAAATGTTCTTTCGTAATTTACTAAAAAACATATTTTTTTTAATAAAATTTTTCAACATAACATTAGGTAGGTATATAGTGATGGATATCGGATTTTCAGTACCACGCAAGTAGCCCAGTACTGACATAAGCTAGATAACAACAGAAATATAACTATCAATGCATACGAATAAACAAATTGAAATTAAAGTTTATATTTTAGCTAGATACTACTTTTACATATTTTTTCCCGTCGTTGTAATTTTTTCTCTAGTACAAGAGAATTTTCGGTTGTCAAGTATTATCAACCCCAGAATTCTTGAACAGACATTTGAATATAATAGAAACCCTCCCTTATCCTGTATCTGCTGTATAATATTCAGTATGGGTTGAATCTATTTCTTTTTTTGTTGCATATTGAGCTGACATGTAGCGAAGCAATTTTAAGGATACCAGTTACGCCGTCCGTATCAAGTCCGCATAACAACGGCTGTCATGTTACATGAGTATTATTCTCCGTCGTACATGCAACTGATTTCCTCAGCGCAGACTTTACATTCAATTCTCCGTGCATTTAATACAAATAGAGGAAATCATAGTCGTTCGCTTACATGTGTTGTGGTGTGATCTACTGACGTTCAGGAAACTGGGCCAATGACTCTAACAAGGACTGCAACCTGATTACGAGTTAGTTGTCAATCGTTGCGTTTCCGGCTAAACGCAACGTCTGCATCTGTCCATCGTCAGTTTTATAATCATTTTAATGTATAACTTGTTTATACTAAAAATGAATAAGCAGAAGACGCACGTCATCAACATGAAAAAAACCTTATAAAATGATATATAACTTGTCGAAATGAGGAATGAGGTGTTGCAAAAAAAATTAACATATCTTTTTTCTTCTGAAATTCGAATAAGTACTTTCTACAGTGTGATTAAATATAATTTTCTGTTCAAATTTCTGTATATATTAAGCACAGTAGCAGTTTAAAAATATACTTTTTGAATTGGCGCCAAATTACACTGTCTGAGGCATCAGAAATATATTAGCCAATGACAAAACTGGAAAGATGATAAAAAAAAACAAATGTATTATACATCAACGTCAATGATTGCTTTAATAACAACTGTGTGACATAAGGTCTGACTTATAGTGCAGCATGATTTTTGGTTCTTTAGCGTAGTTCTTAATCCGATAACGGATCGAACAGAAAAATAATTTTTAGTAACTTAAATTATTACCGCGGCGATTGGCAGTGAATCGCAAAACGCAGCGACAATTACCGTCGCGTTTTGCGGTAAAACGCAGCATAGCGGAACGAACAAACCTAATGAATAAATAGCCCTTATATTTTGTGTGTCGGTTTTATTGTTAACCATGTTATTCGTGGTGATGTGACACATTTCTAAAAATAGTCTTTTTTAAAAAAATCGGCATGAAAATCCTCATTTCCGGACTAATTTGAGTCTTGAAAGTAAGATTTCCATGACTAGTCATAAAATAAAATTTTCATAGTCATTTTTATTTTCTATTGTCTGTAGGAACAAACACAAATAAAATTTGTCACTTTATTTACTTGTCATGACAACGTTTTCTAAAATATGTCACAGCTCTGATGATTTATGCAACCTAATTTTTTCTATAATTTTAAGCTTCTATAATTGCCGATTTAAAAAAAATAGAATACATCACGCGTCATAAAAATGTCTCTGCTTGACTCGGAGGCTTTGAAAAAATGCTCGGACGCTACGCATTCTCGCATTCTTCAAACGAGCCTCCTCGTCTGCAATGAAACATTTTCATGACTTGTAATGTAATATACTATTTTGTAATTATAAAATTCGAGAATGGTCGTTTTATCGTAATTTACAAAATGCTGTTATGTGAGCTGCTAGAGCACGAATATTTTTGGTGTTAACTCTCTTCTCTCCTAGTTTGTGCTGGGATAACTGGACGCTTAACTTTTGTGTGGTTTGACCAATATAACTCCTATAACAAATTTCTTTTCTTTTTAAAATAATTGAAGTCTTGTAAACATTTTTGATTTTGTGCAAACAATATTCTGACAATTCTGATCTATGAGGGCAATTTCTAAATGAAAAGTGAAATATACAAAGTGCAAAAGAGTATAAATACTTCAAATAATAGTATAGAAAAATTAATTGCCCGCATCTTTTATTTGAAGAATTTTTCTCTAAAATAATCTCTAAACGATTGACAGAGATAAAACAATGCTAGTCAAATGCTCGCTAATCACCCTTAATCACGGCCAATATTTCTAAATGTAATTATTTGTATTAATGGTTTCAATTACATAATAATAATAGAAAAACTAATAAAATACCGTTAATAAAACATATTTAAAAATATGTAGAAAATTTCAAAAATTTCTAAACGATGACGTAAACCCATTCAAGAACCCATTGACTGGCTGGATATCCTATATGAGTTTTATAAACTTCGATCTATGTAACTTTAAATAAATAATACATTTTCCGGCGGATTTTATCAGTTATGCAGCTAAAATCCGCTGAAAGGTAGAAAAAAACTTTTCGATCTTCTAGGCGAATTGACTTTTTGGTGAGTTTGTCGTTAGGTGAGGTCACTCTTAGGTGAGTTTCTACCAGCTCAATTAAATAATAAAATATAGATGGCAGAAAATGAATATTAACAAATTTTTATTAGTAAATAAGAATATGTGTAGAAATCTTGTCATTGAAATACAATCGGATACAATTATCAATCATAAACAAAACTATACAATTAATGCTCTACTACTCTAAATATTTACATCAAATCATATTTTTTCGTAAATAGTTTAGAATCAGATTCAAAGAATCGCCTGAAACATAAACATAATTAGTTGGCTTCCCAGAATAAATGTTAGTATAGATTTACATATTCAACGAAATTATCGATTGTCACAAGAAATTTAAAATGACACAATGGTAATGACATCACCTTCTATAAAAATTTACGGTCATAATTACTATCTGATAAGTATCAAAAAATGAGTCATTATGTACATAAGTAGTTGTCACACAAATGATGACAATAGTTGCACCAAGATAGTATTTAATATAATTTTTCATACGATAGACAATCGAGTTTAACAAATAGTTTTAATAAAAAATAAAACTCGGTGAAATCATTTTGATTTAAATGACATTGAAAAATATGATTCTATGGACTTTAAAACATGCATATTCACTAAATCTATAATGCGATTTTTAGCCTTGTCCTCACCTACGGCTAAGAAATTTGATTATTTCATAAAAAAAATATTGTAACCGTACAAACGATTGTCTAAGTTTAAAGAGTTTATTAAACGAGTCACATTATTTATATATTTTCTACGAATGAAAATTAAGGCTTCAGAAATACAGAAATAATTTAAGTTACTTAATTTAAAGAATGATAGCTGTCAGGTACAGCAATTAAATTTTCCCACACATAATGAATCAAATGTTAGTGATTGCTAATGGGGTATGTGACCATATTCGAATTTCAATATATATATATATATATATATATATATATATATATATATATATATATATGTCATAAAATATAAAAACTAACCACTCTCATTATAATAATAAAAACTAAACATTAATTTGTAATAATCTTGTTATTAACAATTTGATGTTTTGGAGAAGGGATATATGCCGTATGTTAGAACGGTGGGCGAAGACAGATAGACTGCGGGAAGGAAAGAGACAGCCTATCAGCGTCGAGTTTCTGTTGTGGTAGGTGTGGCAGGGTGTAGCATGGTCACTTTTGGATATAACTATCTCTTTCCCTCCCAGTCTAACCGTCTTTTTTCACGCTTCTACCATTGTCACGTCACATATCCCTTCCCCAATTTTTTAATAATTATTTTCTCGTAAAGTACGAATAATCAATCGATGTAAAATATACGGATATTTTATTTTTTTGTCTAGTATCATATAATGTAAAAATAAAAATTTGGTCACATATACTATTTCACGATGTGTCTAATACCAAAACGTTCAAAGCCGCAGCTTATCAAGTTATGATTAAGATATTGTTTTCGCCATGGTAACCAGTACGTCCAATTTCGCTATTTTTATCTTTTGTTAAAATGTTAATTGAACTGTCAGTTAAAAGAAAAAATATAACATGAATATTATAGCATAAGTTGTAAAAATTATACGTGTCAATTTTCGGTACGATTTGTAAGTTAACAGACAGTTTAACCAGAGATGAAAATACCGGGCCAAGGCTGCGTCCGATGTTGCACTTTTAACACCCTTGTCATAGAGTAATTAGATTTTCTCCAATTTAATAAGATACAATAAACGGAAAAATATTGGAACTAATATTTGTGTTCATTATATATAGTGGAGAATATAATTCGTGAGTCACGTGATGTTTTCCGCCATTCAACATTCAGAATCTTCCTAGTTACATGTCTATCACAGCGATGATAAAAAACAAATAAATTATCATCGTGTTTATATTTGTTACTAAGGGAATTGTTTTCTTTAATTGACAGTTAATTTTGTGTATAAAAATGTGCGATAATCGTTGGGTTGATATCAACAACGATGAAAATAATAAGGGAATTGTCAAATTAACCATGTTGCAATATATTAAAAATTAGGTTAGCAGCACACACAATCTGTCACAAAAATTCATTACATTCTCTCATCAAATATAAGTTCGTGATATGATTAATAATCGAAGATATTGCTCGTGAAACCGAAGCAGCACATTTCACTCGAAAATATCATCGATGATAATCATATCACTTGCTATTTAATACGTATGAAAATAGATAAAACTTATATTTACAGTTAGTTAAACTACTGTTATCTAATATTTATTGTAAAACTAGCCCTAAGAAAAAACTGAACTGTGAAGATAAATAATAATTAATTTACTCCTACAACTAATAGGCCAGTCGGCAAAGGGTTTATTGTGGAAATAATTGGTGGCAAGTTGGAGTAAATTTTTTTCTTTTTATTGGGACCTCGAAACAGACATACTAATTTTGCATCCTCTAGCGATCTCGGATTTTGCCGCCATCTTGAATCAAAGATACAAAAAACAGTGACAGGAATCAAAATTTTGTAAGAATACAAAATCAAAGCTGGTTATTTTTGTACACAATTTATGATAGAAATTTAAATTACTCAAAAAATAAACAATATTAGGTATTTAATACTAGTAAAACAAGTTTTACTATTTATAACAGTTTATATTCGTCGTGGCATCGAAAGAAGTAAATTATTGATTATTTTAAAATATTTTTTTAACGCTTTCCTACAAATTCATCCACAACTGTGACCCAGTTAAAGATGCAATAACGCGGTTTGAAATTTGAAATCAGCATGAAATTCTCCTTCATATCATGTATTACACGATTGTCGATAAGCGATTCGCGAGTTACTAACATAAACTTACATGAACATTTTCTAAAATTTAAAACATCTGCAAATCGGCTTGGTTCTGAATGAAAAGTCAAAATACAAGAAGAATAAAAAAGAACTACTTACAGCAATGATACGCATATGGAAGTTAAACAAAAGTATTTATTTGCCGAAAGTTAGCGTTGGTACACAACGCAATCTCTACTTAGTGAAATATCTGGAAATATCCCAATAATTTCAACTATGGATGTGTTCTCGTAACGATTATTAATCGGTCTTATGGACATATTTGATAGTTAAATAACACCGGGAGACGGGTATAAGAAAACAAATAAAAGCGTTAATTGTCAACATAGCTTTGAAATAATCTGCCTTATATTTAACATAGGAGTAAATATGTTTTGAAAATAATTTCCTGCAGAAATTGCAACTGCTACACGTCACGTAATACTCATACTAAAGTTCAGTTATTAAAATAGTTTACATTTAACAATGTTTGTGAAATATCACAAAACATTATTCACTAACTGTTTTGTTATAATTTGTTACGTTGTGCTGTGATTCATTTCTTATATTCATACTCATATTGCATACATCTCATATTCTTTAGTGTTCTTGAAATTCTTGTCCTTAACATTTCGTTATTGTACACTGCAATTTTAAATTTCTAGCTGATGTAAAATTTTGTCTAGTTTCTAGTTTGCAGCACTGCGAAATAACTAGAAGCTACGAGATAGAAAAATAAAGACTTGCATCCTTACGAGACCTATTTTATTTTGCTGAACCATCCTGTGCTTTGAAACAACTTCCAAACTAAGCAAACTACTCGAATTCTTCAGAGAGGAGATAATAATACTCTTCAGATATTCTTTCCCTTTTAAAAATATTTGCTTTGTTACTTTTACTAGGCAAATTTTTGGGCAATAGTTAATAGTCTATAGGTATATTAAATATAATATTAAGGTATGAAAAGTTTGCAAGACAAATTTTTCTACAAATCTATTAAAAGTAGACTTTGAATGTTTGTCTGTAGGGTTAGAAATGTCATTTTATGACACCAGTGTTGGCATGTCAAAAAATTATTAAAAATACAAATTTAAATGACGAAATAGTATTTGTAGAAAAAATAGTGTATGGTATATATGTTAATACTAAAAGTGATTTTATTTTGTTCGAAGGTTTGGACCACTCCGCTTCGCGTCGTGTTGCAAGCTTCCTTCTCACAAAATAAAATATCATTTTAACACATATCATAAATTACTATTTTTATAAAGGATATAAAAAGATAATTTTAAAATAAAAATTGTTACCATTCATGTTCATTTCTCTGTTAATTCTTATATTCTTAACTCCCGAGACACTTCATTTGATAAATTATATTAAACGTTATTTTCTCTTGGTCAAACAATATAAAAATAAATTATAGAGTAAAATTAAAGTTAAAGTATTGAAATATTTTATTATACAATTCATTTTCATTATTGTAATCAAATCTACTTGTACTTGTAATTAAGTATTGTTATTGTTGCAATCAAAATTCTTATAAATAAACGAATGGGGGGTAATGAAATCTAATCAGAAGGACCTGTGTATATTCACTAAATTAGCTGTAGCTTTGATACACATATTAAACGAATTAACAATGATATTTAACTTGTCATATGTCCTAGAATGTTATTTAGTAAGCGCACTGTGGTGAAAATCACGGTCTACTTATTGCCGATTCCAATATGTCAAAATAAAATACAACGTGCAAAGAAATAGCATTTTTTTTCTTTTTTTTTAATATTTCGTTTTCAAAATATTTTCCAATCTCAATAGTTTAACCGTTTCTATTTCTACCAAAAAAATCATGTATCTACCATTATGAAACAATTGAAAATAAACGAAACAAAATACTCGTACGATTAGACATAGTTTGTTCATACGAAATTTCGAATAATGACTTATAATTTATTGGTCTAAAATACATTTACATAGTTATCTCAATTTTTTACCTAGTTTGATATTTTTTATTTATTTAGTTGCCTCAGAAGTAGTTTTCTAAGTACAACTAGACACTAGACGATGAAGTTTTATTTGTTCAAGGTACCTATTTACGGTAAAAACGCTAATATTTTCTGGTCAGCGAGAGATAAAAACAACTGTACTTACTATACCTTCAGTTTAATTCAGTTATAGTTTGGAGTAGTTTTGTATGTATGGTATGACTAGCGAATAAAAGTTGACGTTTAAATTTAGATGTGGTTTCTTTTGAAACCCTAGAGAAGAATAGGTATGAAATACTGGACTAGGAAAGCACAGAAATACATTACTATGTCTCGCTGAAAATGGATAATGGATGGCCGACTAGGGTAACTGAATATTAAAACAGAAGTGCGTTTAATAGTTATTTGTATATCAAGTCCGCGAAATCACTCTTTAGCGTACCGACAGAAAAATTGTCGCCGAGGCCGCTTGCGGCTGAGGCAAGACAATCTCGAGGGCGCTAAAGGATTTCGCGGACAAGGTGTACACAATATTTTTTGTGCAACCGTAAAAAATATGTAATTACAAATTTTATTAATTTTAAACAGTTTCAATGTAAATAGAAAGTTAGGTTTCAAGGTGGCTATGGGATTAACATTTGATAAACAAAACCATGCAATTCTCAAGTGTCAAAGTGGTTGTTTACCTAATTTCGCGGCCGCTACCATGACAACGGCCGTGAAATTCATTTCGCGGCCGCTACCATGACAACGGCCGTGAAATTCATTTCGCGGCCTTTATTGCGGCTGCGAAATGCTTATTTCACGTCCGGTTGCACAAAAAATATTTTAAACATTTTTCGTTTATGTTGATTGGAACAAAATATTTTGATCCTTAAACTATTTATTGCAGTAAATTTTAATCGACTGTTGATATAGATTTGGGAGGTGAATTAATGGACAACCAGTCCTTGAAGTGCAAAATATTTATTGATTCATTAACAATAAACAACACCGACGTTTCGGTCACAAATTGACCATCCTCAGGGTTAGTTTAAAATAACTTAAATTTAGTTTGTCAATTCTATGAAATATGATTATTTTTTGTTTTTTGTTCCAATTAGAACAAAAATAAAATATATTTTTAATTTCTTCAAACAGTAATTCAGACTCGAGGGTTGCTTACACCTGAGACGAACGAACTAGAATTTGCGGTATTTATTTTTTTAAATACATCCCTGAATCATATTGCTAAGGTCATTTTAAATGCGTCCTGGTATTGAGTACAATTGTAATCTTCTGTAACGGAATACATAAGGATCAGTTTCCTTTCAAATCAAATATAGCGAAATGTTATCAAAAGAAACCACATCTATTAAATAATCCAAATGTCAACTTTCATTCGCTAGTCATACTATAATATACCTACGGAATGAACTACTCAAAATAGAAGAAATATCATAATTGAATTTAGAATACAAAATTCATTTAAGTTAATTAATTTCTTTTAATAAAAACTTCACCAGTAAAAATAAATATAGAAATATAGGTGGACATAGACAAAAACTTTATTATTAAAATGTAAATAAAGTAGTGAGTGATTTAATAATTTCATAGCCAATGGTTATTCACTTTTTGGAAATAAATAATTAAGAGAAATCTTTCTCTGTCACTCTAATTCTTAAGAAAATGTGAAACTGTCACTGCAGTATGTGTATAATGAAGAGAAGCTATTTGTATTCCAGATTAATTATTTCAGTATGAATAATGACCAAGTTATTTTACAAATAACAGTCGGGATCATAATTAAAAATTATGGTTTTCGTGTTAGTTTTCCTGACAGATCATTAAAAGTTACGATAATTTCATTGGAACAATTGTTCACGTAAATATTTCTCTTTGTAATTATTCTCCAGTGCAGTTAATACAAAAAACGCGGGAAAAATGCAGTGAAATTACAACAGAATTTTCAGAATATTTCTAGCGGAAAACTTCACATATTCAAATGAGTTCATTTTCCCCAAACGCCCAAACCATAAAATGCAGAGCGAAATTAAAACAAAAACAAACATACTAGTCACTAAAACTTTACTATTTTACAGTAATAATTCTTTTATAAACTCTGAAAATTGCCAACCCTATCCGATAAAATAATTCATTGTCAAGTAGTGTAGAGTGACATTCAGTATTGTGAAATATGACAATTTCATAAAAGACAAGAGCCATATGAGTTGTGTTTGTTGTGCTTGGCCAGTTTGGATCAATATTTTCAACTATATTTGCCTCACTCCCTACAACATTCACACGTATGCACTAAAGTTTATATTACTCTAGTTAACTTTAAAAATGACAATGTTAAGAGTTGTTTGGCAACAATGTTAATTTTTGAAATCACAACCCGTATTTGAAGTTTCATTACGGCGACGTATTATGTTTCATAGAAACTCGCAGAACTATTTTCATTTTAATCAGAATTTATGTTTAGCATGTTTGTTCCTTAAAATTTAAATGTACAACAATGAAGTCTTTCACAAAAGCAACAAATTAGAACATTGATCATTTATATCCAAACTAGATCTTAAAAGTGTATTATAGGAACTATCGAAGTTCTAAAAAGTGATCAGTTTTTAAAATATTCGAATTTTTAAGGTCCTTAATATTTGTGTCACTGCTACTTTATCCCGAAGTTTGCTACTTACTACATTTAAGCTTTCTGCTATTTCCTTTTTAAAACCGGAAATGCATTTTCAAGTAAATTAAATAAATAAATATATCATCACGGCATATTACCCATTGCTGGGTGTGCCAATCTGCTTTGTACGCAGATATCGATAATGATGATGACATATTTGTACCGTGCGGCCATTTACCAGGCGTCACCTCACGGGCACTCATTGCTGGCGTGGAGAGTGCACCGCAGGGGTCAATTTTGTGCGATTTCAAATTCTAAATATGTGGCGTCGGTCGGGATCGAACCCGATTCCCCAGATTCGTGACCAGAGACTCAGGCACGCGGCCACGAGACCCCATTTTCAAGTAAATGAATGCGAAAATTACTGAAACAACAAGTAAACCAAATAATACTTGTTCCAATTGGAACAAAAATAAAATATACGTGCGTTTGTATGAAAATGAAAGATATGTTTAATAATGTTGAATGATATAGGCCATTTACGTTATTATAAAAATTAAACATTATTAAATTTTATACAGAATATACGTGGCAGGAGATAATGTGCTGGCCACATCAGATTTTTTAATAGACGTTCATTTAATTAATTTTGGTTTAATTTTAGGCGATTTGCCGTAATTTGTTAGTTTTTATTAGAAATGAAATGATAATATTTTTCATAAGGCTGAACAGGGTTATAGAAAAAAATAAGAATAAATAGCTATTTTCTTTAGTATTAATTTTAGATCTATAGTCTAAATTTAAATTACAAAGTTGCGTGCGAAATTAAATGCCACTTTTTGATGTGAAATGATTCGGAGTTCTACTTCCGGTTTCGACGGAAGTGAAATCATTGTTAATCTTTAAATGGCATAGACATTTCTATATTTTCGGAAAATATTTTAAATTAGCTTTACAGAAATGCCAAATATGTATTTGCATTTTCATTACAAAATAACCTATTTATTTAAATTTAGATGTTGATGTTGTATTTGTTTTCCTTATTTTGAACATTTCGAATTGCATTAAATTCAAAAAAAGTGTAAAATTAAAAAAACATTTAAATATAAATAATATTTTTATAATTCTTCGACAGTTTAAAATAATCAAAAACAAATGACGCCATGGAAACATCTAATGTCATGGCAAACTAATACTGATACTACATAAATTATAATAATTTTCACAAAAATTAATAATGGGCCCGTCCAATTTTTTTTGAATTTTTTATATGTTACGAAGAATTTAAAAATAGTAATTCCATATTTTTTTTAATTATGCTTAATAATGCCTAAAATAGTTATTAAAGTTTTGGCGCGAAAGTTGTGACGTTAGCGTCATTCCGTCAAAAGTAGAGAGAACCGACATACGTTACCATTAATATGTTATTACTGTGATCAAAAATCTTTAAAGCTAATGGTAATAAAGTAAGCCAGATAGTTATTATATCATTTCAAAATATACATTTGTTTGAATTACTTACATAAATAGGTATAGGAGTAGTAGGTAGTGTTAAATGTCAATTTATGTAAAACTTCGATAGTACATATTAAACATAAATAAAAATCAGGTAAGTAAAATTAATAATTTTTGTTCGTTTTCACAATCAGGTTAATTATTCGCTTGCCATTATTATAATTAAAATAGTATTTAATCTATTTTCAATTTATAATTAAATACAACAATGACAGTATTGATTACAATAACCAAAGCATAGGTCATAATAAAAAGTAATCCAACATTTACATTCCTATTTAGTAAATGATTACTAGTATTGAGATTACAATAATTGAAACGTAAATTGCAATATAAATTAATTTAATAAGTAAATTTCCTTTTGATCTTCATAAAAATTACTCGGATATATTAAATATGTGTATGTTAGAGTACATGTAAAGCCAGTGGAGAATTTATGAGCAAAATATACATGGTCCACACTATACATTTTCACATAATAACTGGATGACTGTAGTGACGCTGACGTCACAACATGGCGACCATTTTACGCTAAAAACTTTAATTACATTATTATAGGTATAAAAATACAAAATATATAACAATTTTTATTTCGTTTTCATTTATTTATATTCAAGATTCATATAGGACATGTAATTTCTAAAAAGCTGAACACTTGGACTATAAAAACGCAAGTATTTGACACACTTCTATTTAAAAAATCAACAATGATTTCGCTTCCGGAGAAACCGGAAGTAGAATTCCGGATCATTTCACACAAGAAATCACCCTGTTGTATTTTTTAAAAGAATAATTGTTTCTAGTTTTATGAAAAATTTTATGTTTCTACTATATTCGAATTTCATAGTTGAGCGTATATAACTATCAAACTGAAATTCTGTTATCGAACAAAGTAAACATGAAAATCTCCATGAAATCTGCTTCGCCACAAATGTTTGATCGTTTTTGTTTACAATACCACCGCGCAATAAAAATAATGCAATGTGTTAACAACTGTTTATTTTGTCATTTTTCAAATCACGAACGTATCGTTGGCGTTGAAAGTAGAAATATTTCTTTCTTGTGGGAAATTCTCTGTGAAAATGAATCATGCAACTGAATAATGCCATTGAAGTCTTAAAAAACGTATGTAACGTCTAGACTTCAAAGAATGCAGAGCGAAACAATTTGAAGTATTTCTTTCCGCAGTCGAATTAGTTTCTTACAGGTATTCAAACACATTGTTATCATAATTCAACCACAAAACCTGCAGAGATTTAAACTACTGTGTAATTAAATTTGATTTTTTGGTTTGGTAATTAAATTTCCAACTAAAACTATTAATTAATTCTCAGTGACACAGGAAAACCACTTGGAAATAATAGTTAAACTTTTATCGGTAGTAAAGAGGCAAACTTAATTCTTATGCGCTTTTCACGCGTTTGTAATTAATGAAAGGAAGTTTAACTAATTTAAATGTATTTAAAATAACGAATTGAGCAGAATGAGGATTCCACTATTTGTTTTTTAATTTTTTTATGAGACTTCATATAAATTTAAAACGATCTATAGTTCTAGAAAGTCTTAATTATTATTCGTTAAGCTGTAATAATTTTTAAGTATTCTGTGACGTAGATGTTAGCTTCTTTTGTCCTGAACGTTGCAGTTACTTAAAATCATCTTTTTCAACAATATTAATATTATCGTCTCGTTTCCGGATCTGTAATCTCGATCTCACTCTCGTTCTCGCACATTTTTTGGGTCTCTTCTCGAGAATGTCTCGCTACAATGATAAGCGCTTGCGCACTACGTATTTACGTAACAGTTTAACTACAAGAGACAAGTTCGCACCAATCCGTCTTCCGTGTATTTGCAGTCGTATAACTATAATAAATAGACGAAACACTAAATTCTGATCACTAAATTATTTCAATACAAACATAATGTTTATTCATTTACGGTCACCAGAAAATGTGATAAGTTAATAAATCATTTAATTTACCTCTAAAATATCCAATTTATCACTAAATTGTGATCTCTAAACTATTTCAATACTAACATTTGTCATCAGTAAAACGAATTAAACATTAAAAAAATATTTTTTGTATCTAAAAAGTACCTACACTTTATCATTAAATATATCCCACTATTTAAGTAAGATTTAGTCATAAAAAACTGCTACAATGGTAACTCGCCGGCAACCAATCACTTCGCTTCTCTCCGTGTTGGTTCCCATCAACGCTTAATATAACATCCTGTACTTTTTAGAGGCGGCAAGAATTTTATTAACCGTAGTATTAAATGGGGTACATTAGGGGCTGAAATATTGGAGAAAACTAGTTCTGTAGGATGCAAAACCGATTTTGTCTTTATTTTGCATTTCCTCGCTCTGGGACCAATACCAATAGAGTCAATAGACTCTAGACATACTTAAAAAATATAATGAATTCACGTGTTCTATGCACGAATTAACATTGACTCTCATGAAAATGGACAACTCTTTTGGATAATTAAATAATTTATTAGAAATAATACTTTATATATTTAATACAATTCTTGGACATTTATTTTTATGTCATATAAAAATACTAAATTATAACAACTGACAATAATTTTTCAAAACTACTTGATCTGGTAGGGTCATCATTAGAAAACACTTGATCTAATATTTCAACACCCTCCCTCAAGTATAAATTTACTATTTAAATTTATAATTGCAACATTACAAATTTTTAACATTTAATAAGTCTCTAAATTTACAATGTTTAATAAACGATAACGATTTAGTAAATATGTCGGCTACGTTTTCATGTGTAGAAACATACTTCATGTTTATTATATTTTTAGCGACAAGATCTTTTATAAAATGAAAACGTATGTCGATATGTTTACTACGTTTACTATTTTGAAAACTTTGAGAAAGGTCAATAGCACCTTGATTGTCTATGTAAACGGTACTGTCAGTTTTCTTCATGCCGTTGATGTCCGTTGATACTCCCTGAATTGCCAGTAACTCGGTGGCGGTGTTTGCAGCGGCGATATATTCTGCCTCTGTGGATGACAGCGCGACGGTCTTCTGCTTTCGTGCCAGCCACGAAACAGCATTTCCTTCATAGAAAATTACACAGCCGGTCATACTCTTTCGATCTGTGGTGTCCCCTGCCCAATCAGCATCGGAGTAGGCGACGATTTCATTCTTCGATGAATTTCTGAAAAAAGTAAGAGACAAGTTTTTTGTTTCTTGGAGATATCGAAGCACTCTTTTCCCAGCTTTCCATATTTGGGCTGTAGGTTTATCTAAAAATTGGCTTAAGTATGAAACTGCATAAGTAATATCTGGACGACTTGCTATAGACAGATACATAATGCTACCTATTAGTTCGCGAAATGGTACCTGTATTACTTCTTCTTCTGAGTTGGCTTTGAAATTTACTTCTAGAGGTGTTTTCGCACCTTTACAATCATTCATATTAAACTTTTTAAGAATTTTGTCAATCATTTTTATTTGAGTTATTTTCAGACAATCGTTACTTCTTTCTATTTCTAATCCCAAGTAATTTTTCAGTTCTCCAAGATCTTTTGCTTGAAATTTATCTTTTAAAGATTTTACTGTTTCATCTATTTCATGTCCTGTTACTAATATATCATCTACCCATATTAGCATGAATGTATTACTTCTTACATAAAGACAAAAATCATGTTTAGAACGTTCAAAATTATTTTCTTCGGCAAATTTATGAAATTCTTCATTCCAACAACGGGGTGACTCTTTCAATCCATATAAAGATCTTTTTAATTTATATATTCCTCCTTCTAATCCTTCAGGAGCATTTATATAAACATCATTTGTCAATTTTCCATTTAAAAAAGCAGTTGGTATATCCAATTGTCTTATTGGCCAATTTTCTTTTATAGCCTTCGCTAATATCATTCTGATGGTAGAAAATCTGGCAACTGGTGCATATACATTCATATCACATGTTGATTGATAGCCTTTTGCTACAAGTCACATCACTTTCTTCTCCTTTGGTAATGGTACTTTAACTTCTTCCCATGTTTCCATTTTTCTAAGTGCGTCCAATTCTTTTTGTATCGCATCTTTTACTTGAAATGCACTCCTTTCATTTTCATCTGTGATATCATTTTCTTCTTTCTCTAGGGCCACCTTCACCTGTTTTTCTTCTAAAAGAGTTGTCACTCTAAATTTCCAGTTGTTAAAATTCCCTGAATTTAACTGGGGCAATTGCATGTATCCAGCATGCATTTTTAAATATTCCTTTTATCTGGATATTCGTATTCTTTACTTACACAGAACACTATGTCTGGGCCCATAACCTCATGAAAATGGACAACTCTTTTGGATAATTAAATAATTTATTAGAAATAATACTTTATATATTTAATACAATTCTTGGACATTTATTTTTATGTCATATAAAAATACTAAATTATAACAACTGACAATAATTTTTCAAAACTACTTGATCTGGTAGGGTCATCATTAGAAAACACTTGATCTAATATTTCAACAGACTCCACCCCTTGTACGGTGCATTGTTCATTAAATTTATGAATCAAAGCTATAAAGTTACAAATACTTTTTATTGCGAGACTATCGCGAGTTTTCAATAAATTGCAATCTCCGTCTCGTTCTCGTCTTGCATAATGCAACGAGGCGAGATAGGATGCGAGAGTATTCTCACCACCTCATAAATATATCATCACGGCTATTACCCATTACTGAGTGTGCCAATTCTGATTTGTATATTATATAATAATTTGAAAGTATTTTTATATTTCACTTAAATGTATATTATATATTTACTTTTTCAACATATGGAATGTTCAATTTTGCCATTAGATTCGTAAAAAAGTCGCATTATGTATTCAAATTTTATTCAACGATTTAAATATTTAAAAGAAAAGCCGAAGGAATGATCGAAATCTAAAAAACTTCCCGCGATGTATACTTTAATCCTGGGGAATTTTTATATTTTCATATAATTGCTGTCACGTTTTGCTCTCAATTAATAAAGACTTACAAGTCACAAAACATTACACGTATCTTTTCATTTTCATACAATACAGTATTAGGAACTTCGTTCCAAAATATTATCCTAATGTAATTGTACTCGACGTCATCTTAATGGAGCAAATAGTGTACTTGTGCTAGGTGTGAATGTGACAACCCAGATTTAATTCCGGTGTAAGTCATGCTCCATGCATTTCCTATTAATTGCTTCCAGGATTTCCGGTTAATGCACTTTATAAATACGATACGTGAGAGCACTTGACATATCGGATTGCTACAAGGCTAAAGTTCTCGCATATCATTTACCAAGTTTTGTGATTTATGAACACCAGAGTTATGATAACATACCTAGAAATGTGTGTAGCGAAGAAAAACATATATTTACACATTATTAAATTACATATTGAAGTACGTATGTATATACAAAAAAATCTGATGTGGCCAGCACATTACCTTCCGTCAGTTCTATGTATTTTGTACAAATTTCATACAGAAAGTTCCTTGCCAAATTAAATATTCTATTTCTTGTACATTACCTTCCGGCAGTTGCATGTATTTTATGCAAATTTCATACAAAAAATTATTATTTTGTGACGTTTTCTATATACAGTGTAATGTATCTGCAGAAATAAAAGATTTATTATTATTATTTCTTGTACATTACCTTAAAGCAGTTGTATGTATTTTATACAAATTTCATACAGAAAGCAAAAGATCCTATATTTCCCGTAAAATTATTAGACAAACACACTATCTCAATTTCACTTGACACTGACAACTTTCAATCAGAATTTTCTTAATATAGTAGCTGTTTCCATAGCTATGGCTACTTTATGAAATTTAATTTCTTTATAATTTTTTAACTCTATATCCATTTAATATTAAGTATAAAATGCAGTCAAATCGTATAGAGAATAAAATATTCTTTAATATTTATAATAACATCAATGTGAAAAAATTATATTTAACATAGTTTTTTCAAGAAAAACTGTTAAAATCTTCAAATAATGGTACTTCCGGTTGACCAATTGTAACCAAAATCTAATCAGCTCTTCATATGGATGTAACGAAGAAGTATACGAAAAAATTATAATTTTTGTAACTGTAGTATTAGAGTTATCGCAGACGAAAATTTTGTTACACACACACACACATCCACACACACACACACATCCACACACACACACACATCCACACACACACACACACATCCACACACACACACACACACACACACACACACACACACACACACACACACACACATACAGACATCATCGTAAAAATAGTAAATTCGTATTCTAAGGACCCTAAAACGTGCTTATTGATTAAAAACTCATCATCGAATTTTTTGACCAAAGACAATACCTTCCTTACCTAAAGGTGACGGAAGGTAAAATTCTTAAATGGATTTATCACATAAAAATACCAATGTTCTGTAAGCATGTTGAAGGTAATGATTTTAAGACTAGGTTTGTTTATTAAAACCACGTTTAAATGGTAACGAAATTGTTTAATTAGTTACAGTTTCAACAAAATTAAATGTCAACTCTGAGTTACTTCTTATAATTAGCGACTAAACTGTAATACTAGAAATTTATGTTCAAGTCATAATTGATGTACGTACATACAGTCCCACTCACCATTCTATTTATTCTTACTATTAATTTACACCGATTGATTACACATTGATTATTCATTCTCAAATTCTCAATAATATAAAAACTGAACATTATCGTTCGTTTTGTAGAGCTTTGTAGAATTTCTATTCGCTGATTGTCTGACTCCAACTAAACTAACAAATATTCATTCAATATAAACAATATTTTCCACATAATTTTATTTTTCTACAGTCTATATACAAAGTAGTCATTTGCGCTCTCTTTTGTCATCGCAAAATGTCACTTTGCCGCTCATGCGCGACAAAGTAGAAAAAACGCTCGCTGTCCAAATTTCTAACTATACAATGTTGAGAAATGTCACTTTACATTCTTAATAGAAACGTTTAGTCAGGAACTAATGACTCTGTAGTTACACATTTACCACCTTCCCAAGTAAATCTGACATATAGCTGGTCTGTCGGTATATTACATAACCAAACCAAATGCCGCACTGCTGTGAAAATAAAATATGGCATTTATTTACGAAAACGAAAGTATACAATGCTTAGATTAGATTGAAGCTATAGCTCAAGAAAAATGGAAAATAATGATAAATTAAATATAAAATAAATTGTGTGAACAGTTGTGCTGCCACCTGCAAAAGTTTGGCGTGAACGCTCCCAGTTGACATCCACTTTTCCACTGCACTAGTTTAATGTACTTGAAACAAATAAATAATACAAAACTTATAATATTCATTACAAAATTGGCATTAATTTTTTTGAAAAAACCAAAGCCAAAACAATATCTTGAAGTCATATTTAAATACGTTCCTATCTTCACTGCAAAACTGTTGAGTAGTAATGTAAGTACAAAGTGTACATTTTATTATTTTTTATGGTGGAGGACTGTAGAAAAAATCTTGTGTGTTTCGAGCGCAAACGGACATTGTCGATTTCGAGAGAATGCCGCGCGACGCATCGACAATGTCCCATTTTGCGCTCTTAATACACAAATAGCTATTGTATGCTGCCGTATCATAATAACAAACAACATTATAGTCCTCAATTTGAGTATTCTAAGGAGTTTCATTCCAGGCCTTGGGCCATAAGGATCTATGGTAACGAGGTACTTATTTTGTTTACAAACAAATAAAAAAAAATACCAAATAATATATTTTATTTTCTCATTATTTACGCCAGCAAATAAAATATGTTCATAAACTTCCCGACTAGTACCATAATGATTAACGTTATGATCCTTATAACATAAATATTATATCAATATTTTGATATTCGACGGTAGTACGGCCGCACGCAGGACAGAATTTCGCCTGCATTGAGGTGCGATTTTGTTTGCTTCCATGTGTAAAAATTAGGTCATTGGTAATCGGGCGCAGATATTTAATCATATGTAAAGACAAATAAATATCACTTTCAAAAAAATAAACTACATATGCCAAACTTGTTAAATATGAGTTTCCATAAAATAATAAACTTGATATGGCGGTAATTTCCTTATGTTTTAATAAACAAAATTTATTCTTATTTGCCAATTTTTTAATTAATATCAATATGGACAGATAATGATATAATTAGAACAAACAAAAGATAATGTGAGGACTTGAAATTATTAACTTGCTAAGTGCCAAAAGGTAAATTTTGAGTTGTTCACAAATTTTTGGAATCCGAAGAAAATCATGAAAAAATACAGGTCAAAAATATTGTAAAATTCGTTAATATCTTATACTTATTACTACTCATGAAAACAATTATTGCATTTTCCCCCAATTATGTGGACAAATAATCTTATATCAGAAAAATGAGAGCACGTGTTAAGTCTGCAGCATAATGGTAAAAACGGGCTAAGTTCCAATAACACTAAAACTGTTTTTCGCTAATTTTGAGTGTTTATTATAATAATTTAACAAACTCTTTAATTCCATCTTTTATAAAAATACTGGCAAAAATCTAATATTAATTACAATAAACAAAGTAAACCAATAACAACACGTTTTGGTTGAATTGTTCTGTGGTACTTAGCACGTTATTTCAGCACAAGTCCTGGCGGATACCACACACGCTATCTATCGGATTTTTTTTGAACTATTAAGCTTGCTTCAGAGTTTACATAACGTAACATAACATAAAGAAAATATGGATGTATATAAAGCGCTATAGTATTTCATAGTTTTCGTAAGAAACAACATAACATAACGTAACTTAAGAAAACATAGAATATGGCCAAATTTTATTTCCTTACGGAAACGTTATGTTCGGATGCGTACGTGAGTCGTCATGTACTACATTTCAAAACAACAGAATAGCTGTCAATTGAATTGTCAATTCCAGTTTGTGTTTGACATTTAAGTTGCTGTCAATATGGATGAAGCATTACTAATTCCTTTTGTTGAGAAATATGCTGTAATATATGATAAATCTCGACCAGATTTTAAGGATATTAAGAAAAAAAATAATGCATGGATTGCAATATCCGAAATTATGAACCAGTCTGGTAAGATTGCACTAAATTATTATTAGCAACAATATCGTCCGTATCCATAATAGTATCCTTGATTTTTAGACCAACAAAACATCAAACTGAATATATGAGCAAAATATTTAACATGAAGGTAGCATATATTTATAATACTTGGAATTTAGAATACTTCGAAGAAAGAATACACATCACTTTACAGCAGTAGCTTGGCAACATTTTGTATTAAAAAGAGGAAGATTATATAACCTATGTCTATTTAATTTATGTGGTAGGACAGATATACGTAAACTATTATTCACGAAAGATGACTATTCAAGGTCATTTGTGAGCCGTCTGATATATTATTCCTTGCAGATAACTTCACTGCATTTCGTTTGCATAGGCGTGCAACATAAAATATTTATGGACACATTTTAACTGTAAAATAACAATAATTCATTAGAAAATTATGTTTCTTTCTAAATAATGCCTTTCTGAAAGATTTATGTTCTTCACTTATGTTTTTGCAAAATACAAAAACATAGACTTAACTTATAAACAAAGGAATAATAATTTGATTTAAACGTCAACGCCACTGGGTAAATATTAGCACTGAGGGCAGTGCAGTAGATAATTAGGTATCTAATTCTACGACATATGTCATTATTATTTATAGTCTGTTAGAAAGTAATGCCACTATTTACGTATATCTGTTACACGACATAAATTAAATAGACATAGGTCAAATAATCTTTCTCTATATAATACAAAATGTTGCTAAGCTACTGCTATACAGTGATGTGTATTCTTTCTTCGGACAAATGACCTTGAATAGTCATCTTTCGTGAATAATAGTGTAAATTACCATTACTTTCTAACACATTATAAATAAAAATGACGTATATCGTAGAATTACAGATACCTAATTATCTACTACACTGCCCTCTGTGCTAATATTTACTCAGTGGCGTTGCCGTTTAAATCAAATTATTATTACTTGGTTTATAGTTACGACTATGTTTTTGAATTTTGCAAAAACATAAGTGAAGAACACAAATCTTTCAGAAAGGCATTATTTAGAAAGAAACATAATTTTTAAATAAATTACTCTTATTTTTTCAGTCAAAATGTGTCCATAAATATTTCATGTTGTACGCGTATGCATACGAAATGCAATGAAATTATCTACAAGTAATATTATCAGACGGCTCACAAATGACCTTGAATAGTCATCTTTTGTGAATAATAGCATTGATTATATATACTACGTAGTATATATAATTAATGATAATAGTTTACGTTATGTGATGTAATGTTATGCTATGATATGTTATGTTACGTTATGTAAACTCTGAAGCAGGCTTTGCTGTTAGCATTGGTCGAGGCACATAGCACGTTTTACATATTATTGCGCTTGGCTCTTAGTACGTTATTCCGGAATTAACTCAATTTTTCATTTTTTGATTTCAATTTCTCATGTGTAAGCAATGCACAAATCAACTTAAATTGTCAATATATGTATTCACGTAATCATCAAAAATAAAAATTGATTCTGTAATTCTTTTATATTAAAAATATGACGATATATACGTATTTGCTTAATTGTAGCTTTTTAATAGCATTATCAACTCTGAATTTTTTTTGTTTAATCCAACTAGGACAAAATTACACCTATCTCATCAAAAATCTCTCGTACTAACCTCTGCTCTGGGTATTATGATCATAATAGAGGCTGACAAACTGAACAGTGAACAAAGAACTCGCTTCCGATTCGTGGAGCGTATGAGTCAATTCCTAGAACCGAGTGCGATGTGTACCTGGCTTGTACGTAATTATCTCTGTGTACCTGTCGTTACCGCTGTGTAGTGTGTGTGGGTGTGTGTGGTGAACGCCCTAACATACATATATACCACGGGAAAGCAGAATGGGAAATATGATAGAATTTTTGATAGACGCAGTCGTGCAGTGTGCACTTGATGCGAATGGGATTTTTAAATAGATTTAGAAGTAAATTTTGCAATTGCTGTTACGGTTACGAATGGTGTAAGAGTGTAAGTGAATAATGAATAATTGTTTTAAATATGAAAAATTGTATTACTACGTTATAGTTCGTACAATTTCATTTGAATGAGCACACTTTTTGTAGACAGTAAAAAGTGCAATTTTATTAAATTGTTAAAAAAGTAGATGTAAATTTGAATTTTAATATTAATTGAATAACTTTAAGAGGGCGATTTGAGGAGCGTTTATGTAAAACTGGATAAATCCACTATTTGAAAAAAAAGTTGTTAGGTGCAGAATATGGTTTTCCAGTGAGATACAGAGTGATCAAAACCATTTGATGGTCACGTGACCTGAGTAGTTCTCAATATTTTACTCCGCGGAAACAAGTATTAGCAGTTGCGTGCAATTCATAGCCGTGTATTTTTCTGTCAATCTTTATTGCGTTTCATAATTATTACATTATCGATAACAGTCATTTTCAATACTCTTATTAGTGTATTTCGTTACTTGCTTGGTAAGTGAGGTACAAAAATAATTTTTATAGATTAATCAATGAATCTTTTTTTTAGGTAAAGTTACAACCCGAAATGGATTTATACAAATATTTAATGCTAATTACCTACTTGGCATTGGTCAAATATTTTCTATTATATACATTTTGTATAAACGTTCCTCATTTATAATGTCATCTACCTAGCCATGAAGGAAAACAATTGATTGTAAAGTAATACTTTGTTTATTACTTTCATTCCCATTCTGTTAAAATATACAAATCTTCAATATTTTTGATATTTTTCTTCAATCTTCCATTCAAAGACGTTACGCACTTCGGACTATCCCAGCCTTGTCGAAATTGCTTACATCATAATGTCACTGTAAAATATGTATAATAGCGCAATTTCCCAATATAGGTACTTCAATCACCTATTCATGGATAATTTTTGGTATACGAGTAGATATAAGTAGGTCAGTTTGTTGTGGAGTAGTTTTAAAGAATGAGTGTTGAAAGCAAAATCTGGTCTTATTATTCAATAGATAAAAATAACGAAACAAAAGCTAGCTATAACATTATTCATTAAAATCTTTCTGTTACGTATCTATAAGAAATGAAAATTTTACCTTACTCAAATATTTAGAATCCTACGAAATTGGAAAGCAATAAAAAACGGATAGAATCAGGGTTGGCAAAAATCATGATTTATTCAAAAAACTCAAAAATCATTGTTTTTTTTAAATCAAATAAATCATATTTTTTAATTTATTTTTAAAGACCTGTTGGTGTTATTGCACTTCTTAATTGTTTCAAAAGCAATATAAATATTTTATTACTTAAACGAAAACCCCAAAGAATACATTTGAATTTTTGCTTATACGTAGTATATAAGGTGTCCACGCCCGCCTGTTTAAACTTTAAACTTAAACCATGCCTACCTAAATAGAACAGGTCAAAACATGCCTTGCATGGCACTCTGTAAAACGGTATTTTATTTTACGTTTATCTCATGACAAGAATCTATTATATCAATAAATTTGATCATTTGATTCAGTATTTAATTCTGAATATTTTTTGTATTTACACTTTAGTTCTAAAATTAATAGGGCAGATTTTACAAATATATGAAAATATCCTGTGGTGCTTAAAAAAAGTAGACACCCGGTATATATGTATTATATTTTTATCTTATATTACCAAAGTAGTATTTTCTTTTTGTTAACTCTGCAAGTATCTAAAATAATTTGAAAATAAATTGATTTTTCGAAAAAAAATGTATTTTATAAAATTTAACTCAATAATTTTTTTTAATTAGTTAATTTAAATCATAATTTAAATCATATGATTTAAATCAGGCCAACCTTGATTAGAATTCATGAATGCATTCATCTTGATCTTCTTCAATCCCAAATCTCTAGAAATAATAAGATAAATACTGTATATACCTTAACAATAAATGTGTACATTACGAATTTCCACCTATTTCTGAATGAATTATTCTACTTTCTTTATTCGCAAATTTTGGTAATGACGGCATATCTCTACCGTTGGTTGAGGGCTTTTACTTCATGGGGACTCAAAGCTGTCATGGAAAGAATACTATAGGGATCACTTTTATGCGATCGGAAATTATTATTAAGTTTTAATAATAATTAATAATTATTATTAATTGTTTCAATGTTGTCATTTTAATTCAATATGTTTTAGTAAAATTTTTCTTTTATAAATAATTGAATAATACATGTTATGTATTAAGCCTGTTTCATACGATCATAAATTATTATCAAATTTCTTAATAAATTTGATAATACACTTGGTAACAATTTGGTTACATTGGAAACGAATGTTTTGACGAGTAAATTGTATTCCATTTCAAATTTAATTATAAATCTGTTTGACACGATCACAAAATTTTGTTAACAAATTTGGAAACATAGTTTGTTGTGATTATGTATATTCTGAAATCTCGACTGCAATATTAAACGTTGTAACAATACTTGTACTAAGTACTAAGTGTCGTCATTTAATATCACTTTCATAATTTCGTCTTCCTTAATCTTCTTATTGTATTTACACGCTCTATATAAAATTTCGATCGCTGGCAAATCAAATTATGTTCTTGTTTATGAAAATGGCTGCTGGAGCACTTAGGTAATCTGATATAAAATATATGGACTGTAAATAATTTTATATCCCTCCCAAATACATGTTTATGAAGATGCATGTTTTACATAAAAAGAGCAATAAACCTTTTATGGGAACATAGATAATTGAAAACAAAAATTTCTAATTAAATTATGCGAGGTGGTGGCAAAGAAATGGATATTAATTAATGCTAAACCAAGTTTCGTTTCATCGTTGTATAACGTAATAAATTTATCGGTTTTCTCAACATCAAAGGGATTCTTTGATCATTAATAAATGAAACAAATCATATTAATGTAGGAAAATGCTGAATTCGGGAATACAATGAAAACACCTTAAATATGGAATATAATATAATCCCTCAGTCTTAGGTAGGAAATTATTATTTTCACTCGCAGTTTTACTACTACACAAGTTGTTAACGTGGAATTTGCATTGGTTTTCTGTATCACTCTTATAATGAGCTTTTTACCTCCCGCTACCCTTGTGGTAAATGACCACGTTTTAAGGTCCTTAGAGTGAGTATGTATGTGTGTGTGGATCCTCCACTCTAACTCAAATACTATCATTCAGAAAATTTTGAAACCTTGTATTTCGAACTTTTTCTGTACTGGAAAGAGCTCATTAGATTTTGGTGTAAATCGGATAACCGAAAATGACAATTTACTAGAAGCTCAAAATAGTTTTTCTTCGAAAAATACCTTTAAATGTTATTTTTACGACAATAATGTTATTATAAAAATTAAAGATTATTAAATTTTCTACAGATTTGCATGAATACTTTTTTTATATATTTTATGGATAAATTTATAAAATTATCTATAATTTAAATCCCGGAGCCTATGCTTTACAAAACAAAACTCCTTGGTTATGCGCAGTTATTCAAATGTATGTAACTGACAGATAAATGTCACTGTCAAAGAACTAATCATTTCAAATTAATAATAGTAACGTTTTAAAAAGAAAAAAGTAAATAGAACAATAGGAAAGGAAATTAATACAGCATACGTAAATATGTAGTTATGTATTTAGGTTAATAAAAATTAACTATTCAAGCTAATTCTCATTTTTGGATTAGTGAATTCTATTTTATCACGGTATTTAAAATTTAATCTTCTTTTTATTATCAAAAAGGTAGTTACTTGGATTAGATTAGACTAAATTTAAGAAATAAACAGCCACAATTAGAGTAAAATTCATTAATCGAAAAATAAGGATTAGCTTAATCTTTTTTTGTCACTCGGGCGGTACATGGCGGGAGGTATTGTCTTAGCCATACCAAATTTTTTGCTTATGCATATGCATCATTTTAAACTGTTATGTAGCTGCCATTTGAAATTAAATTATGAAAGTTAAGTTAGTTGTTAGAACTTAGTTAGTCAATTTTAAAGTATCGTTGTGTGAAAATATGATATTGCTTTTTAGCTGTTTTTTGGACTAAATAAAATTCCGGGATGGAAAGTTTTGGTCTGAAGAAGAGATTGATGTTGATTGATACAATAGTGCAATTTATGATTATTTTGAAAGCATTCCAATAGAAGACTGATTAGGAGTTTTTAACGTTTAGAAGGAAATAATGGTGACGTGTATATTGTTGAACGACACTACTTTAACGTTTGTCTCACTCTCAATAATTCTAGCGTGATCCTCTTATAATGGCGTAACAATGCAGCCATGGGCCTGTGTTCCCGAGTCAATCCGGGCCCCTATGTAGATAAGAAAATAGTTTTACTGATCCCATAATAGGATAATTAAAAAAAATATAATTACAAACAAAAAATATTACAAAAAATAAACATGAAACCAAGACAATATTGTACGTTTATGTCAACAGCTTTTACTGATTTTTTTGCCAAAAGTTGATATTAGCGTTTTCGGCTTACGCGGTGTCAGTGCGTACTCAGTGCACTGTGACGTAAATACATGGAATCAGTTTCGACCCTAATTGTTCTAATGCAAGTGTAAGTTGAAACCGAGACCATAAATGAGTGCAAGTCTGAATTCTATGAATTTTAAGGAAGTACTCCTTTGTACCTGAAAAGTATCTTTGAACTGAAAACGAAAATAATTTTATTTCACGTACTCATATGAGTTCTTACTTTTTTATTAGTATATTTATGTACAACATAAAGTTTTATTTGAGTTAATAACTCTTCATCACTATCTCACATTGAAGAACTTTCTAATAATTTCTGGCAATTGTCAATATGATTTTATTTTTAGAAGCCATATTATTTGCACTGATATTCGTGCACTTACTCCTGCAGTCGGTGCACAAGAATGCGCACTCACTGCGAACTGAGTGCAATTTCATGACAAGCCGAAAACGCTACCACGAAGAAAGTGTAAACTTATAAATATGATGAAAACAAAACGAGAACTCAGTGCACATCTATTGTTCTGGCAATTTCATATTCTATTAAAATAATAGATGTCTGATAATGATAATCTTTGTTGCCCTGTAGTATCCCTTAATTTATTTTTTTACTAATTTTTATTTTGAGAAGGATCTTTCTGCTGAAAGATGTAAGGTCATTTAATACATTTGGAACAGGCCAGGCCCCTTGAGACTCCGGGCCTGTGTTCCGCGGAACACCGGTAGTTACGCCACTGTCCTCGTATATAGCAGGGTGTCCATATTTTGGTCAAATTAATGTAAGGTTGCTTCATTAGTTAACTATGTTAAAAATGTATTTGTTTTACCCGAAAATTTGAAAATATCACGAAATATCTATTACATATTTTACAATTAATTATTGAAATTTGCGTAATATTTTGAAAAAGTCACGTGATCTGAAACAGAATATGACGTCAGAGCACATACAGTTTAACATGTGACATACTATCGCCTACATTTATTTATATAAATAACGTAAACCTCCTATTGGCTGTGAATGACGTAATGTATGTGCTTCGACGAGTGGGGGATTATTTTCCATGACTATTTTTGGCGTCAATCTTTTTATTTAATTATTTACGAAAATAACAATAAATTATTATTTTTTATATTACTATTATGAAAAAAGTTGCACCATTTAAAATATAATTATTTTAACTTTTCAACAATGTATAACTTATCTAAGTACATAATTTCATTTATTTCAAGCGGCAAATATGTAATTTTCATTAAATTTAAACGATGATTCTGGCAATGAATTTTGAACCAAGATTAATACTATATTCGTTTAAATTCCTCGAGTGTAATATTCCTGTATTATATTCCTGTATTATATCTTTTATCTCTTATTTTCGTGCACCTTCCTTGACTCTTTAGCGTGTCTAGATGCATTATATGATAACCATATGTTCTTGTACAAATATCTAGAATGTAGATAATTTTCACATACACATTTTTCTATATGTTTTTATAGAGAAGGGGAAAAATACGAGTGAATTGGTAATGAAAAATGATAATTCCATATGTATTTACGTGTTGAGATTATATGTATATAAACATCTCATTGACCCATTTGGTTAATCATATTTTAATAACGTTGTTATTATTTTTTGTTATGTGAGATAATTTATTTTACAATATCCTGTTTTTAACCGTGTTATTCGTTTATCATTTTCATCACCAAACATGTTTTAGGTACGTTTTTAAATTTTGTTTTGCATTAGTATGTAGAATAAACTAAGTGAATAATTAATATTATTTCACGTAGCTATTTTGTTAATACGAGGATAATCACTAATTTTAATTTAATGTATATTTGTAAATACACACTAATTATAAACTTCATTTCTTCTGAATGAATAATTTCATTTGTTATAATTAGAATATTATCTTTATAGGTTTGTATATATGAAATGTTATAATCAGAATTAATGAATATTAATATTAATGTTTACATCAAATTATATTATGTGTATGCATTGTGTGTCCTACTATGTTAATTTTAACAGCTCGTTAAAATTTGAATCCAGCAGGAACAAATTTATTACCTGTAATTATAATTTTTTAATCAGTATGAGCTATAGTTATTGGTGTAAAATTTAAACAGGATGTTAAAATTAACGTGAAAAGGTACACAGAAATTAAATTAGTCAACTTTGGTTGTGTTTCACAAAGTTGACTAATGTAATTTAATAGTTGCCAATTAATATGTAACCGTATCAACGGAAATTTAAATCTGAAATTACATTAGTCAACTTTGGTAGAAGGTACCCGAAAATTAGGTTCTGTCAACCAAAGTTGAGTAATGTAGTTTAGTAGATTCCAGTTGATAGTAAACTGGCAATCGTATCAACCAAAGTTTAACAGCCAACTTTAGTTGCAAGTTGACGTCAACTCTGGGTTTGCATTCTGTGGTTGAGAAATGTAATATATAGCTTGTTCTATTTAAGTCATTCAGTATTGCAGAGCATAGGGAATAGTTTTGACCTCTCTGATTGACTGAAATTGAAGACAAGAGACAAGTTTACCCAATGTAATTTCGGCTACTTCAAGTTTGCGCTGTTGCCAGCTCCATCTACTGAATGGCTTAAATGGAACAGTGTATAGAAGATTTTTGCTTTCTGTAAATTCTCATTGCAACTGTAGTGTTTACTCCGTGTTTTGAAATAGAGTTATTCACTTCTTTAAACGGTTTATCTTTTAAAATTAAGCATGGCAAAGTAGAACTCAGATGTCAGACGACCAATTTCAGAATATTTATGAAAAATATCATATTCTGTGGAGAATATAATTCATGGGTCACGTGACATGTTTTCCGCCAATCAACATTCAGAATCTCCCTAGTTACATGATTATCACAGCGATGATAAAAAACAAAGAAATTAGCACCTTATTTATATTCGATACTAAGAAATTTGTTTTCTTTATTTGACAGTTAATTTTGAGTATAAAAATGTGCGATACCCGTTGGGTTGATATCAACAACGATGAAAATAATAAGGCAATTGTCAAATTAACCATGTTGTAATACAATATATATATATATATTAAAAGTTAGGTTAGCAGCACACACAATATGTCACAAAAATTCATTATATTCTCTCATTAAATATAAGCTCGTGATATGATTAATAATCGAAGATATTGCTCGTGAAACCGAAGCAGCGCATATCATTCGTCCTTCGGACTCGTGAAATCTGCAACTCTGTTTTACTCGAGAATATCATGACAATCATATCACTTGTTATATTGCATATGAGAATATAATTCATTCGTCACGTGACATGTTTGCCGCTAATTCAGAATCTCCCTAGTTACATGTTTATCACAGGGATGATAAAAAACAAATAAATTATCACCTTATTCGTTACATTCGTCCTAATTCTGTAAGAAAGTTGTTAAGTCTTAGCAACATTGCTATAGTAAATAACCAATAATAATTACGAACACAGAATAAAACTTGAAAATGACAGGCTTTACATTTGTTTTTATTGGTTACAAATTTTAGCAACGTTGCTAAGACTTAACAACTTCCTTACAGAATTAGGCCGTATATAAGGGATTTGTTTCCTTTATTTACCACATTCACAATTAATTTTGAGTATAAAAATGTTCGATAATCGTTGGGTTGATATCAAAAACGATAAGAATAATAAGGTAATTGTAAAATTAACCATGTTTTAATAAAATATATGAAAACTTAGGTTAACAGTTCTCTACCTGGTGTGACAAGGCGACGGTAAGAGCAATAATAGATAAATAACTTTTTATAAACTATTCTAAACTATAGTTTCAATATTCATATTTTATCTCTGTTTATCTATTTAAGTCAAAATTCAGTTTAGAAATTCTTATTGTATTATAATAGTCACGACATTTATTTGTTGGTCATTAAGTTTAAAAATTATTATGTATACGTGCGTGTCTTTGAATGCCCTTACCTATGCACCCTGTACCCCTAAGATAATCCTGTCCTGAAGATAACGTTTTATTTTAAATAGTCGAATTTAGTTACTCATGGAGTAAACATGTAAGGGTCTAGATTAGTTCGTCGCGTCGTGCAGACGTGTTTTAGTTTGGACATGTAGTGTCTTTTAGTTTTGGGGCGCGTGCAGGACGCCCGCCCGCTGGGTTACGGAATGTAACATGTTAGGCTTAGTTGTATTAGCTTAATTGTAAATAAAACATTAAGAAGTAGTAATCAGTAAATCACCAGTAAAATCACAAGTGGTGTCCATGTCCGTACAACATAGTGTTCATCAAGTGTCAGTGAAGTGTATGTGTGTCCTTTATCACAAGTCAGCCAGTGTGTCATCACTGAACTAAGCATTAAGAAGTATTAGCATCATCATCCAGATCCGCACCTCCTCGTGTTACACTGGTCACAATAAAAATTCATTATATTCTCTTATTAAATATAAGCTCGTGGTATGATTAATAATCGAAGATATTGCTCGTGAAACCGAAGCAGCACATTTTTTCAATCTGCATCTCGGTTTCACTTGAAAATATCAGCGATAATAATCAAATCACTTGTTATATTACGCATGAATATAAACCACAAATATAAGGCAAATAAAGTTAAAACTTTTTCAATTATTTCAGAAATTACAACTATATAAATATCTCGTTCTTGAATAAATATCTGAGTTTACATGGTTGTAGATGTAATTTGACAAGTGTAATTAATTTTTGCAACTTTAGTTGAATAAATCTAAGTTACTTCAACAAAGGTTGCCAGTCTCCGTCAACCAAAGTTGACTAATGGAATTTCGGCTATACATAATACATTCCATTAGTAGGTACTTAAAAAGTGTATCATATTTTGCGACTATTCAGTTTTTATCTCCAATCTTCACAGGGAGAATTTCATTGTGGGATCCAACAGGATGTCCGGCTAATCAAACTATTTAGCTTGTACCCGTATTCGTGGAAGTTACCCTGTTAATTTCGGCTAAAATCTCTGCACGTCGAGTACACTAACAACAGAAAAAGAGAAAAATTCAAATGTGTGTAAATTTTCGAACAAAGGTCGAATGCCAGCATCCGGTTGTCGGTCGGTTTGTTGACATTCATTGTTTTGTCGAATCGTGCTGCTTGCTGTCTGCGCATTGTGTGAACTGAACTTCATGCTATCATATCGGAAATTCACTTGCTAAAACATTGGAGAGCAATGTTCGAATGTTCTAATATTTGTCGTTTGTTTGCAATTTGTTTTGTTACGTACGTTACACGGACCGGAGACAAAATAACTTTTTTTGACATGTTTTTACGGATTTTTTATTTAAACACCAACATTTAAAATATGACAGTGACGGTACGAGCTCAGGCTCATAATAGTTCGGCTGGCTTACATTTTCAAGGAATTATAAAATCTACACTAATGGTGAGAAATTTCTACAAAATTCTTTCGTCTACTTTAAATTAGGGATCGACCGATATGATTTTTTGTGGCCGATACCGATATCGGCCGATACCGATATACTCATATCCGATATCGGCCGATACCGATATATCGGCCATAAAATTTTGTCGTAAATTTTTTGCTGTATAAATGAGGTAAAAGTGATTTATAATGATATACTGTTACCGTTACGCGCATTAACCATAAATAAATCACAAAAAAATGCAGAGCAAATGCAAAAAAAGACATTTTTTTTCAAACTTCGTAGAAATGGAATTTTTGTGACTTAATTCACAAGGTAGAAGCTTTATTTCTACGCCGTCGGAGTAGAAATAACTAACTTCTACGCCGCCGGAGTAGAAATAGCTAATTAGCTATTTCTACTCCGGCGGCGTAGAAATAAAATAAATAAATATCCATAGAAACTACATAGAATTAGCGAATAAAAAGAAAAGTAGTGCGTTTGAAAAAAATATTCAATGTGTCATTCGGAATAAAAGTGTCTTTGTGTGCCTCGCATGCAATTGTTCGACTCGCTTCTCTCGTCGTGCAAACTTCCATGATCGCCACACAAAGTATCACTTTTACTCCTAATAACATAATATACTATTTTCAATAATATATTTAGCACCACCGCCAAATAGTGTTGCTAGTGAACAGCTATTTTCTTTAGCTGGAAATGTTTATGAAAGGACAATAATTTTGTTACATTACAACTTGCCAAAACTTAACTTTAAATATTAATTTGTTTAACTAAGTGTGTAACTTTACTTCTACATTTTTAATGACTTTTTTGCTAAATTTTGAATAAGAATAAACTTGATTTGTTTTTTATTTAGTATTTCTGTTTTAATTTCCTTTAAAAATCCTTAGCAACTGAAATATTAAGTAATTTATATTTTTTTAGGCCGAAACCGATATAGGCCGATATCGTGGTTTACATATCGGCCGATACCGATATCGGCCAAGGAGGCCGATATGGCCGATATACCGACACCGATATCGGTATCGGTCGATCCCTACTTTAAATATGGACTTTAAAACTTACAGAAACCATATGACGCGTGCTAATAGTACGATTGGCATTTAAAGCGTTTTCTTCTAGTCCAGATTTATCTTCCACCGAGACCCTTTACTTTTGGCACGATATACATATATACAGAAGAATGTGTAGTGGTTAGATACAATACCTATACAGGGTGTTTCCTTTAAAACAACCAGCGCTTTTTTGGGCGAACTAATGACTTTAGAAAAAAATGTTATATACAAGAAATGATCAAGAATAAGGGAATAATTTATTAATAATAACAAACCGAATTGACCAGTGATTCTTAAACGGCAGAACAAAATTATATTTTTTTAAATGGTATTCTATATAATTTTTTTAGCCCATTAGATAGAGAATTTTTTTCTGATTTCATCGATATAAATATGGTATAGGGTTGTATAACAATTATTTCGAGAAAAATGGTATTAAAAATAATGTTAAAATAGCTGTATTCTTTTTGACCAAATTGTAATTCAGCTCAATACATAACTGAGTTGAGCTGAAGTGAGTTGTGATGTGTGCAAAAAGAACAAGTTTTATTCCATTTTATCATATCCTTCTTTACCGAGAGCATTTGCTGCAACAGCTGTCAAATTTACCGAAATTTTTCTGATCTATAATACTGTTTATAAACGAAAAATGGATAATGTTGAAAATATATTACTGTAAGTATTGATACGTCTGTTGCCTAGTTACGCTAGTAGTAAACCCATTTTTATTACATTATTTCTAGTTTTTAATACCACTTTTCTCGAAATAATTGTTATACAACCCTATGCTATATTTATATCGTTGAAATAAGAAAATAATATTCTATTTAAAGGGCTAAAAAATTATATAGGTTGCCATTTAAAAAAATATAATTTTGTTCTACCTTTTGAGAACCACTGGTTAAATATTCGGTTTGTTACTATTGATACATTATCCCCTTATTCTTGATCATTTTTGGTATAAAACATTTCTCTCTAAAGTTGTTAGTTCGCCCAAAAAAGTGCTGGTTGTTTTAAAGGAAACACCCTGTATAGAATTAAAACTAGGGATCGGAAACCGCAGAAAAATGGGTTCGGTTTGGGTACAGGTTCAGAAATGAAAATAAAATTGGGTTCAGAAAAAAATATTTTTAGGTGGTTCGGTACCGGTTCAGTTCCGGTTCGGGTTATTATTATATTATATATGTACCTGAAATAAGAAAAAAATTGTACCTACATACGAGTGGGTAAGGTAAGTAAAAAATAATAACCAAATAATATTACTCTATTAGTGTAATAATAAAAATGAAACACAAAATCAATTATTTACAAGAAAAATACTCGAACCAATAAATTTATATTCTAAAGAAATTTTCATTAATTGTGATTATCAAAATATCTGATAACATTTCTTCAGACATATTTGCTCGCTGAAATTGCAAAAAGAATTTCAGTACAGAAAATACCGGTTTCACACTAACTTGTGTAGCTGTAACTGCTAACTTAATTTGGGCACCTACACAGACCAAAAAATTTAATATATTAGCAGTTTTTGGAAATCTTTGGAAGACTTTATAATTTTTAAAAACTACTTCTAAATTAGGTTTATTTTAATTTTAATATTTCTGATGCTTGGGCTTGTTCATTATCTTTCACTACTTTTCTAATAAATCTTCCTCATCTTCAAATGATGAAATAAAATATTAAAAATGTAGGTTTTGTTTTAAAGGTAATTATTTCAGTACGAAACTAATCTTATATGTAACTATGTGGCACAGAAGTATTGAAAAATGTTGGTTCAGTGAACCCAGTTTTTTGAACCCGAAAATAATGGGTTCAGTTCCGGTTTGGGTTCATGTCGACTAAATTAACAGCGGTTCAGGTTCACAAAAAGGTGGGTTCGGAACGGTTTTCGGTTCGGGTTCGGTTCGGTTTCCAGTCCCTGATTAAAACTTTTATATAATATATCATATTGCAAGTTGGTTAAATTACAATAAACTGAAATTAAACATTAATAAAACAAAAGCAATGTACATATTTCCATTACAAAAAATTATCGAAAGTAATATTAAAATTATGATGAATTCACATGACGTAGACATGGTAACTGAAATAAAATACTTAGGGATCATACTAGATAATAAATTAAAGTTTGACAAGCATATTGAATAAACTTTTAAAAAAAATTCCAAAAAAAATAAACTATTTATCACGAATATCCAAAGACTTATCTACTTGGAGTAAAATTACAATATATAATACCATTATTTTGCTGCACATTATGTACTGTTCAACGATTTTGTTTATGTGCAATAAAACAGAAATAGATAAATTCAAAATAGAGCCATGAGGGTAATACTAAAATGTAGTAAATATACTAATATTGAAACTATGCTAGATTCCTTAGGATGGCTATGTATTAAAAATTTTGTGGAATATAATATTTTAATATTTATACACAAAATGTTAAATAAGTTACCACAATATCTGACTAAGAATATTACTCATATCAATGATGCACATAATTATGCTACGCGAAGTGCTAATATGTTATATGTGTGTAAAACAAACAAAAAGAACTAGTATGTCTATATTTCATAAAGGTTTAATGTTGTACAATAAATTCCCTTTTGTGTGAAAGAGGAAAAATCAGTACGAGAATTTAAAGTTAAATAATAATAATAATAATAATAATAATAATAATAATAATAATAATAATAATAATAATAATAATAATTTTATTACCCAACAGTTTACAAGAGGTAACCAGTTACAGGACAAAGACAAAACATTTAAATATAATTAACTAAACAAAATATGTATACATGCGAGTGCATAGATAAGAATAATATAAAGATAAAATACATTCTTCATTGAAATTTACAAAAAAATGTCTTCATAATGTAGTTCAGCATTGCGACACATGATGTGGATTGGTGAACGCTGAAGGATGTCAGTGTGGGCTTTAGCCAAATAGAAGGTCGTTGAGTTTCTAGAAGCAGATCTGGGAGTGTGAAAAGGGATGCAGGAAAGCAAGTAAGGTGCATCAATTTTATTATTAATTAACATCCATAAGATTCTAGAAGTGGAAATAGTTCTTCTTTCTGACAGAGATGGCATGGAATGACGTTGAAGTAAACTACTTTGATCTATGCCTCTTTCTGGATATACGCCGTCATGCTTAAATGACAAAAACTTTAAAAATTTACGATGTATGCGATCAAGTGCTATAGACTGATAAGCATAGAAAGGATACCAAATAATATTGGCGTATTCAAACTTACTCAGTATAAAGGCAAAATACAGTGGTTTGAGAATTAAATGGTTGTTGAACATTTTTGAAATACGCATCAAGAAACCTAAAGTTTTACTTGTAGAACTTCATATTTCATAGATGTGCTCTGAAAAATTAAAATTGTGACAAAAGGTAACTCCAAGATCTTTAATAGAAGTCTTTTTCTCGACGTGAATATCATTCATAGCGTAATTAAAACGTAAATAATTAATTTTCCTGGTGTACGATACAGAGCAGCACTTATTTACATTTATAGTCAGTTTATTTGTTTCACACCATTCAATAAAAATATCGACATTAGATTGAAGATGTAGAGCATCAGGAATAGTGGCAATTTTTTTATACAATTTAATGTCGTCAGCATATGCCAATACAGAACAAGAAAAAGATTCGATCAGATCATTAACGAAGATGTTAAATAATAGTGGCCCTAGATTAGAGCCCTGCGGAACTCCAGAAGTGACAGAAAATTCAAATGAGCTGTAACCGTTGTAATAAACACGGCAGGTACGATTCTCCAGGTATGATTTGATAAGCTTTGTTATTGACATTCCTGCTCCAAAATTATCTAATTTTTGCAAAAGTAAACCGTGATTAATAGAGTCGAAAGCACGCGACATGTCAGTATATATGACATCAACCTGTCCACGATTATCTAAAGTCTGCAACGTATTGAGAAAAAGTTGCAAGATTAGTAGTGGTGGACCTACCTTTCATAAAACCATGTTGGTGACTTGAAATAAAAGAACGAGTATTATTATATATTGATTTATATACGATGATTTCAAAGATTTTGCTAAAATTGTTAAGGATTGATACTGGTCGATAGTTTTCTACTAGAGACTTGTCACCCTTTTTAAACACGGGTGTAATACGTGTTAGTTTCCATTTGTCAGGGAAAACACTTGTTTTGATTGAAAGATTTATTCATTTGTATTAATTTGGTAAAGATTGAAAGTAGGGTTGTTGGAAATTTTGGCTGAAAGACCTGTCGAGGTGTCGAGCGAAAAGAAATTAGCAAATTGAGTTGCAAACGCATTTACTATTTCTTGAGGGGATTCATACTCTTTACCATTGTGATATAGTTTGCCAGGTATGCGGATTTTTCCTTTTTTAGATTGGACAAATTTCCATAAGTCTGAAAGATTAGATTGAATATTATTTTCAACTGATCGGACGTATTCATTATATGCATCTTTTATTTGAATTTTAACTAATGATCTCAGTCTTTTGAATTCTGTATAAAAGTGTTGGTTCTTAGATTTTCTATACTTCTTTCTGTAGTACTCTTTAGATGTAATATTATACCTAATCTCCGACGTGAACCAAGGCGGATATTTACAGGATTTAATATTTCTTTGTTTAGGTACATATTTGTCAATAAGAGTATATAAGGAGTTGTAAAAATTATTTAAGGCTTCATTAACATCATTAGTGGTATACATAGAAGACCAATCGAATGAATAAATTTCATTGTATAATTCAATGAAATTGGCCTTGCGAAAATTATAAAAAAGAGTGTTGGATGATGAGAAATTAGGCGAAGTATAAGAACTTAAATTAATAGACATTGAGAGTGCTGGGTGGTATACATCTATAGGGACTAGAGTAAAATCAGCTTTATTTATAGAATTATACTGTTTAAAATCCAATACATTACACATTTGTTGAAGCGTAGCGGACTTTACGCAGGTAGTAAAGGAGGTACAAAAATTGGGTGCATTGAAATCGCCAATTAATAAAACTGATTCGTTAATAAACAATAACTCTAGCATATCTATATAATTAATGAAATCAGTTATTTTTATATCTGGAGGTATATACAATGCACAGACTATGCAAGTATTGTTTAAAGTTAAACAATTATTGTAAATATTTATATGGAATTTATCACGATGCCATTTTCATATTATTTTTTAGTAGTATTGTATTTTGTAGTATTGTAGCGTAATGCTGTTAATAAAGAATTATTATATTATTATAATATAATATAATATTAAATACTTGAATAACATATTCGTTTTTGTAAGTTTAAAATCAATATTATAACAAGTCAAAAAAATTGTAGAAATTCTATTCTATTTGCGTAAGTTTTATAATTTGTATGCTGAAATTATAATCCGACCGAACTATTTTGAAAATTAGCTTCTACTGCAGCAATAATAAATAGCAAAAGTTACTCCGATATTTTAAATACAAATTTAAATCAAAGGGCCGAAAATAGGGCTATAGCAGGCAATTTTAATTTCATTTATGCAAACGATCCGACAAATAATTCGTGTTTTGTAAGTTGTAAGATAATGGCTATTGGAACCTGCAGAATAGCATGCGATATCAGCGGAAGTTTAGCGAACTAAATTAAAGGCGGCCGGCCAGTAGGATGAATCAAATTATGTAAACATCAAAAATCATCGTTTCGTTTAACATAAAAAGTTGGTCTCACACTTAGATTTTATAATTTCATTTGAAAATGTGTGCAAAATAAGCGAATTAAAGAAAATGAACAACCAAAAAGTTCTGTGGCAAAGTGTACGAGTACAATAAAAATTCAAGATATATTCCATAATTTTTGGCAAAGAATAAAAAAATATGCATTTTCTTTGTATTTCATAAAAAGAAATTATAATAAAATTTTGCAGGTATGTAGTTTTAATACATCTATGGACAGTATTGATAAATAATATTTGCAGATTCATTGGTTTTACGCCTGTAGATTGCAGTTTAAAGTCAGAATTGCTATATCATGTTTCGCCACTAGTAGTAATTAAATCCGGATTTACGAATTGTTGCCCTTCAACTATGTTTTTTGATAAAGGATTCGACTGAACAAACTTAATAATTCTTTTGCTTTGAACTCGTTTCAATATTGTAATGTGCAGCGCCCGCCGTCGCCGCCGCACCACACCGATGAGCGAGTGTCTATTTTTAGCAATGACGTAATAGCCAAGGAGGGGCGTGTGTTATCAACAGACTTGTCCGAACCTGCTTAATTACTCGGGTGATACAATCTATTGTATTTGAGTTTTTATCTGGAATAGGGTTCTAGAAATTTCTCAAATAGAAATGCCAGAGTATATATATATATATATATATATATATATATATATATATATATATATATATATATATATATATAAGCACTGTTAGCGAAGGCATTGGATAGTCGACAAGTGGTAAACATAAATAAATATAGTTGTAAAAATAAATAAGTAGTGAGCTATATATTGTTTAAATAAATAATCGTAGTGTTTGTTATATTTATCATCTTTTAATTATATTTAATATCTATTTATGGTTATAATAAACTTTTATTTTAATTAATAATAATTGTCTAATATTTACACTTCATTTAACGATGTGGAGTCTTAACTCACCAAATAAATTGTAGTGTTATTTTCAAGACTCAAAATAATGTGTAGATCAGAAGCAAGTGAAGTGCAGTGTAAATATTTATTTATAAAGAGTACAAAATTGCATCTTATAAAAAATGAATTTATAATGTGATCACGTTCATGCGCTACTTCCAATCAACTGGAATTCATTGTTTCTCATAAAATTTGATTTATTATTTTGTGTATAAATAAATCGACAATAGCGTGACACGAAATAAATTCAATTTATCATTATTTAAAATTAATGTTTTTTTGTGAATTGTTTTACATTGATTTCATGTGTAGCTTTGTCGCTTTTAATTAATTTTTAGAAACTCAGCAGTTTTCATTATACAATTTATAACTAAAATTTTTATGTGTCACAATATTGTTATAGTTTTGTTATTTTAAATACATATATCGTTATTAATGAACGTGTATTTTATAATATTTTTTAAAAATTTGTTAATGTATTTATGTTGCAGTACATAACTTTCGGTTCAGTAATTGCATATTCAAATGCATTACAAATTTGTTTTTTTGTGTTATATGAGAGTCATGGTAAAATGGTTGAGAATAAAACACATGGTTTATATTTTTAGAATTTTATTTTAAATGTGTTCAAAGTAATTTCCCTATTACCATCCTTTCCTTCCATTTCTTAAAAGCTCCGAACCACTCCTATTTTGGAATATTTTCAAAATAATTAAGAATTGCGCTTCGTCAAGTAATTTAACTCCTAATTTATGGTGATTAGGAGGATTATACCCAGGTCGTAAAGAATTGATCATGTTCTTAAAACTTTTGCTGTTTGCATCAATATTAAAAGCGACGTTATCGCAATAAAAGAATAAAGCAATATTATTATCGATTTTGCATTTTTCTTTTTGTGATGTTACAACAAAGTTTGATAAATTGCACTGACGTTTTTTAGGTTGTTCTTGTATTTCACCGTCCGAATCACCCATCACTAGTATTGACGACAATGATGAAATTGCACTTGTCACTATTTTTTGTACTTTATACAATTTTGTAAATGTTTTATAACTCTTTATATATTTGAACTTATTAATATATCACAATGTTTACATTTGGTTTTACCATTATTTGTTTTAACATTTGCCCAGTCTAGTGATTGTTTTCTCCCAAAACCCTCTACTTTTGGCATGATTACTATTATGTTTGAAACGCAACTACGAACTGAATAGTAATGTTCGTGTAGTTCGCTAGAACCTAGAAGAGTATACGTAAGAAAATATCACGAACAAACTTGTACAGTTTAGTAAAAATCGTATTACATTACATTGTAATTGAAATGTAATAAACTAGTGTTTCTTGTAATTATTTTTAACTTGTATTACATGAACAATGTAATAATTGTTTTTATTTTGAAAAAAAAACCAGAAATGGGTTGTTTTTTTAAAACACCCGAGTTTTTGACAACCCTGCTAGATCGACACAGACGCTAGTCACGATTAGACCGATTGACAGATTGTACTGAAATTTCTTGACAGTTCATATTGAGAGTTAGGCAAAAGAAGGAGAAAGGTTTGTTTTCCAAAAAGCAAGGCCTTCTCAGTTATCCCGGAAACTTTTCAATTCACCCTCATATGCCTCTCCAGAATAGCGTATTTTTTGTCTATGATTTACCTCCCGCTACCCTTGGTAAGGGAGGTATAGGAATCGTGCTAAAAATCGTATATCGAGATTTTGGTAAATAAGCACGTTTTAAGGGCCCTAGAATCCAATTTTAACATTTTCACGATGATGTCTGTGTTTATGTGTGTATGTAGGTATGTATATGTGTTGTGGATCCTCCACTCTAACTCAAATACTATCATTCAGAAAATTCTGAAATCTTGAATTTCGAACTTATTCTGTATTGGAAAGAGCCCATTAGATTTAAAATAGTTTTTCTTCGAAAAATACATTTAAATGTTATTTTTTCGAGATTAATGTTATTATAAAAATTATTAAATTTTCTATAGATTTGCATTAATACTTTTTCTATATATTTTATGGATAAATATATAAAATTATCTATAATTTAAATCCCAGAGCTACGCTTTAAACAAACAAAATGCAGTTATTCAAATGTATGTAACTGACAGATAAATGTCACTATCAAAGAACTAATCATTTCAAAATAATATTAGTAACGTTTTAAAAAGGAAGAAGTAAATAGAACAATAAAAAAGGAATTCAATACAGGTTCCAGCATGAGTAAATATGAGGGTATGTATTTAGATTAATAAAACGATTCACAAAAATATTTAAGTTAATCCTCATTTTAGGATTAGTGAATTCTATTCTATCCCGATATTTAAAATTTAATCTTCATTTTATTATAATTCCGGTGACTCAATGGTTAGAGCAACGCCTCATGTCATGAGTGCCCTCGGCGCTTTGGGTTCGAATTCCACTAAGGCATGGATGTGTGTGTATGTGAACCCACTCTGTAATTGAGATTTAATTCTGTTGCCGGGTTTAAAACAAAGGTAATTACTTGGATTAGATTAGAGTATATTTTAAAAAATAAACTGTCAAAATTAGAGTAAAATTCGCTAATCCAAAAATCTTTTTTGCGACTCGGGCTGTAAATGGCGGGAGGTATTGTGTTGGCCACACCAGATTTTTAGTAATAAATTTTCTTACATCTTCTTCTTGAGGTTGTTAAACAAGTTATTTATCAAAGTTTGGTTTTGAAATCTGTACCGTCTGCAAGTACAAAACTTCTTGTTCATAACATTTTTGTTTGACTGTGAAAAGTTGTAATTTAGTTATATTATTGTTTTATAAAAAGCCGTATACCTACTAGGACGAGCTTATTCTAGCGTGATCCTCACATATGAGTTCTATAATAATTTTAGAACAATGATTCTATATTGAATTTATTAGTAAATAAGCGTGTAAAAATCCTAGGGATAATAAAATGGGCGTTGACTCGTTGCAGGAATAATGGTACGAATCCTTTATTCCTGCGCCATAAATAAGCGGTAAAATCCGTCATCCTGTGCACCCTGCATCACTGCACCCTTCCTGCTATTCAGCTCCATACAAACAAGGGCCCATAGAATTTTTTACACAAAGGGCCTTTCATTATTCAATATAATATTAATGAATACGTAATTAATATTTACATAAATATAGAGCAGATTAAATGTATCTAATTATTTGGGCTTGTCAAAACCGTTGAGCAATGTAAATTAATATGACAAGCAAAAATTAACCCGTCATTATAATTGATCGCTCTGTGAGAGACTAATAAAGTACTTTTTTCTGGAATCGTCATTAAATTAGGTATGATTGTAATAATTAAATTCAACAGAAAGATATAATTTATTTTGTTGATTATACTAAAAAATAACAATAATACGAAGAATAATTAATTTTATTTCACATATTATTTTATCTATATTAATTGTTTAGCGCAATATTCGTAAATTTATGACGTAGATTTTACTGATGTTTACAAATTTTATACATAATTATACACTACAAATTGTAACTGGATAGCAGTCATAGATGATCTGCAAGTTGATATATTCTTAACTATTAATTTTTTTCAAATTTGGAGGCAAAATAAACTTCATCTGATTTGACATTGGTTTCAACTTACAAGAAAAATTCGAACAACAAAGTTTTTAAACATTATTCAGCAAATTAAAAAAATCTGATGTGGACACCACACGACTTCCTTGTATGCAAGACTAATATGAAGTATAGACCCAATTACAAAATTGCACATATTTGACGTAATTTGACATTAATACCTATTTTTTATTTTTTTGTTATTTTTGGTCCTAATCCATAGCAAGCTTCAATACAAAAACCAAAAAGTATATAAGTTTTAAATTTACATATCTCGCTTATACAAAGGGCTAATTTAATAACACTACTTGATGTGCTAGACGCAGAATTTAATTCTCTAAAACTCTTTGAAGCATTTATTTCTAAAATCAAAATGAAACCATTTTATTCAAGAAAAACTTCAGGTAATATATCACTTCCGGTTAGCCTGTTTTAACCACAATCTACTATGTTATTCCAATTGACATAAAAGTCTTATATACCAAATTTGAAAAGTTTTGGATTATATTTTAAAATAGTTTTTCATTAAAATCTATTATAGGCTTCAAATAAAGTACCATTTCTGGAAATTATATAATGACCAAAAAGGGAGGTGCACAACTAGATGTTATAGCAGTCCTAAATACAAAATTTCAACTTTCTACGGCTTACCGTTTTTGAGTTATGCGAGATACGTACGTACGTACAGACGTCACGACGAAATTAGTCGTATTCAGGGATGGTCAAAATGGATATATCCGTTGAAATCTGAAAACCGAAATTTTCCGCGATTACAATATTTCCTTTACTTTGTACAAGGAAGTAAAAAATGAAAAATAAAAAATTAAATATTTGCGATTCAATCAAGAAATAGTTTCAGAAAAAATATGGTGGCCAACACAACACCTCCCGCCATTTAATTTTTGTTAATTTAAATATAGATACTTACATATTTAGTAATGCTGGAAACTGTATTAAGTTCCATTCCGTATAACTGTGGTTCTATTTCCTATTTTCTTTTTAAAACGTTACTATTATTAATTTGAAATGATTAGATCTTTGACAGTGACATTTATCTGTCAGTTACATACATTTGAGATATGTACTTGTAACCAAGGAGTTGTGTTTGTTTGAAGTCTAGGCTCCGGGATTTAAATTATAGATAATTTTATAAATTTATCCATTAAATATATAGAAAAAGTATTAATGTAAACCTGTAGAAAATTGAATAATCTTTAATTTTTTTAAAAACACAAATCTCGAAAAAAGAACATTTAAATGTATTTTTATTAGATGGCTTCTTCCCATATTAGAATAAGGTAGAAATACATTCTGAATGTACTCACACAGACATCATCGTCAAATGTTAAAATTTGATTCTAGGGACCTTAAAACGTGATCTTTTACCAAAATCTCGATGTGCAATTTTTAGCACGATCCCTATACCTCCTTTACCAAGTGTAGCGGGAGGTAATAAAAGTAGAATATTCCATTTCACAAAATATGTGACAATGTAATTTGACAGAAGATGTACATAACATAAATTTTTATAATATTCTACAGAGAAAAAAATTAATATGCACATCGGTATTAGTTTTTTTTTTCAAATTCTATTTAATGATGACTTTTCTCGAATAGTGCTTACAATATTTTACACATAGAATATTGACTGACGTGTAGGTAATAATTTATTTCCATGTAAAGTTATTATATTATTATTCATTATAATAGAAATGTTTTCGATATAACAAATTATTAGTTAATGCTCGTATATGTACTCGTATATGTTGTTTGTGGTTGCATGATGCATGGATGATATATTTTTAATTAATTATTTTCAATTTGCCGGTAGCAGATAATGTTTATCGCTAAACTAATAAATATTGTTAATTGACCTGTAATCCTAGATTGCAATTAATTGATCATTTTATCAATTAGAATATCGTATCTATTAATTGAAATGGTTTGATTTTGGTCATTCTCGTATATCTAATTAGGAATCTTTGTTTATTGTATCAAATAAATAATCTGTTTCGTTCATTCAATTAATTGCTTAATTATAAGTTATACATTATCTTGCAAATATTGTAAAAATGTAACAATGAATTTGATATGATTACTCATTTCAATTTTTGAAAACTGATGTTTAGTGCATATAAAACTGAGCTGTAAGATCAACTTTGAGTAATATGAATAAACAAAATTTGTTATTTGTATGTATGTATATACTAAGTTCTTTATAGAAAAACTACATATTATTTTTCCTTGAAGTCATTTTTCAGAATATTTCTTTCAAAGATTGAGTGCTTTATGTAACAAGTTGTGGTTCTAATGTCTTGGGTTCGAATCCGACATAGGACAAACTTGAAAATAAAATTGACCCTTGTGGTGCTCTCTCCACTCCACGTCAACTTTGCGAGCCCAGAGCTAACGTTTGGTCTGATTAGAAGAATCACGCTAGTATTATGGAAACAAAATTTGCACTATCATATTAAACAGTTACTTATTTGTTAATTTTTCCTTTCGTCATACCTTTAGGTATTGTTTTTGGTCAAAAAATTCGATGTTGAGTTTTTAATGAATAAGCACGTTTTAGGGTCCCTAGAATACGATTTTACTATTTTTGCGATGATGGTTGTATATCTGTGTGTGTGTATGTGTGTGTGTGTATGTGTGTGTGTGTTTGTGTGACTATCTTTTTTCCAACACTACAATTCTAAAAATTATAATTGTTTCGTATTCCTCATCGTTACATCCATACTAAGAGCTGATTAGATTTTGGTTATAATTGGTCGATCGGAAGTACCCTCATTTGAAGATTTTAACAGTTTTTCTTGAGAAAACGATGTTAAATATAATTTTTTCACATTTAATGTTATTATAAATATTAAAGAATATTTTATTCTCTATTCGATTTGATTACGTATTATACTTCATATTCAATGGATATTGAGTTAAAAAATTATAAAGAAATTAAATTTCATAAAGCAGCCAGCTATGCAATAACACTGGAAACAGTTAATAATTTAAAAATTCTGATAGACAGATGTCAATATCAAGTGCGATTGACATAGTATGTTTGTAATTTTACTGCAAATATAGAATCAATTCTAAGAAACTTTTTATATGGAATTTGTACAAAATACATAGAACTGAGGGAAGGTAATGTACTGGAAATATAGAATCTTTTGCAAGAAACTGTCTGTATGGAAATTGTATAAAATACATAGAACTGACGAAAGGTAATGCGCTGGCCACATCAGATATTTTGTAAATTTTTGTGAATGAAAATATGGTATTAACTAGAAAGGAAATTTGAAATATGATTTATAATGTGACAGTTTTATCAGTTGTTTAGTTAGCCTAAAATTTAGGTTATGGCAGTTTTTAAGTCCCCCAGTGCCCCACTAACTAGTTTCAAAAAGGCCCAAAAGAAAATTAAGAAGTGGAAGAGGCAATTATTCTAAGTATTGTTGAAGGGAGCTATGAATATATTTAAAATAAAATTCATAAAAATATGATTAATGTGTTTTCTCATTAAATTGTAAATCGTAAATTGTCTTCATCGAAGTCTGCTTATAAAAAAAAACAGATTAGTACATCCAAAATTTAATACTAAGCCGTGATTACATATTTATTCAAATCTGTATTCTTCAAACAAAATCATTTGATTACATAAATTTTGATTTCTGTATTTGTATTTTTACAGATCATCAGAGATTTTATTCCCACTTATAAATTTTAAATAATTATATATCTCTTGTGAGAATTATCCTCCTATTAGTCATGGGTGAAGAGGTCACTGCCTCCTTTCACTATGCAGCAAAATCCATCCGGCGAATAAATCAGTGATTGACATTTGGAAAATTTAAAGTCCATTGCACTTGGCACCCTCAATGTGCTAGTTATGCCTCGGCCGCTGGTTCCTGGCGAGGACGACAGAGCACGCTGCCGTGGCGTTTTTGTACGTTATGTTCTATTTTGTGTAGGTCTAGCGTAGTTTTTGTACAAGTTTTTATTTGCACTCGTGCGTTTGCTGCGAAATTGTTTGGTCGTAAATCGCGGATGAGTTGCGATACTTGAAACTACTTTTGAATTTTTGTCCTGGATGAGAGATAAACGAATGAATATGAGTAGATGTGTGGAAATGATGATAATATTAAAAAATAATGTATGGGGCGAATTTTTATTTGTTTTTCTACTTATTTGATATAGTGTACAAGTTTTCGAACCATAAAAAATAAAATATATACAATATGTAATTACATAAAATAAGTAGATAAATAAATATTTGTAAATGAGTCCCTAGCCATAAAAATTTTCATTCAAAATTTTAGATTGATTAAAATTGAGTGCGTATTATAAATTAATAATGCAAGTTTATAATTCTGAATAAAAATATCATTATTATTATATACTAATTAATTTATAAAGGGTTAAAATGAAATACACCTGTTGTGTGATGATGCTACAATGTATTATTTATTTAATTAAGTGGCTACCGATTTCAGACGGTAGTATTTCATCAGGCCAACGCGTTTAAATAGTAAAAATAGATATATCAGAGAAAATCATTGAAGGACAAAAACATCTTATGTTAATGCCGAAAATTTAATGAAAATATAAAGTTTACATTGATAAACGGAGAATTGTAATCTTTATATTTTCATGAAATTTTCGGTATCAACATAAGATGTTTTTGTCCTTCAAAGATTTTCAACGACATATATACTTTTACTATTATGACGCGTCGGCCTGATGAAGGACTACCGCCCGAATTCGATCACCACTTAATTAAATAAATAATACATTCTGCATCATAACACAACAGGTATATTTCATTTCAACCCTTTATCAATATGCAGAACAACCTGGAGAGATTTATCCAATATATTAATTAATTTCTATTTCCAATAAAATTTATATTATTATTTTTTTATCAATTTTTAATTATAATTACTCACAGCTTGGTGGTCGAGCGAGTTAGCGCACATCTACTAGCTCGCAGTGACGATGTTCTGTGCGTTCAATTCCCGTCGACCGACAATATGTGAATTATCGTAAAAAATGTATAGAGTGGCTTTTAAAAAACCAGTTCTGTTTTAAACTCCATAACTCCGGATTAAATTGAGAGATTGATTTGAAATATTTATTTTTTGCAGACAAAGGATTGATTTATTTTATGTCACATAAGTTGGTAGTTTTATAAAAGTAATTTTTAAAATATTTCCCTGTTCTGTCGAATAAAATTAGAACTACATTTAACGGTTGTGTATTTATTAGTTATGTTGTTAGAATATTTCATTATTTGTACGTGCTTTTTGACAGCTCTGACCTGGAGGCTCTACACTGACATTTCACTTACAATATCTAAGTATGTGCATGCGTGAATATCATTCTTTGGAAACTATAGCGTCACAGAATCAGGCGGCGAATGTTTATGAAAGAAATCATGATTGAAAAGTATAATATATCTCGTATATAAAACTAACCTAGGAATTATATTTATATTATGTAGGTGCATTACAAAGGCTAAGTTTCGAAGTAGGTTTCTTTTTGATACGTTATAATACATACAATACCTATTATATTTAAGTTCATATAATGATGATGGTTGAAGATACTCATACTATACATAGTTATACGAGTAATCAAACTTTTGATTAAATATAAAATATAATAAACATAAGCTATGAACCATACGACGCAGCTTATATACGTATGTATCTCAAGGGACATCTTCAAGAGGTTGGTACATCTGTAGGAGAGGAGATTGAGCCTTTTATGTTTTATACAACATTTTTCAAAGGAAATGACCTCCCCAACAAACTGTTAAAGTAAAGTAATCAGCCTGTGTACACATGCACTCATATTTTTTTTAATAAACCTCAACAGGATTAAATGCCAATTGCAGAGTGGGTTCACATATACAAATATCCATACCTTAGCGGGATTCGAACCCGGGGACCCCGAGCGTAGTCGTGACTAAGGGTCGTTGCTTTTAATCATTGAGTCACCGGAGACGTTGGCTATTGTGTGCTATCATTTAAACGGTCAGTATAATATTGAAGTTTTGGTCAACTATAAAATGTTTTCTACCGGATATATAATCTAACCAAACCAAAATTAACCAAATATTTTTCAGTACATAGTTCTTGCTGGCCAAGTATTTAAATGGCGAATCATTTAATTACTTCCCGTTATTATGTACGAGGTCTGTTAGAAAAGTATCCGACCTTTGGTCTGGAAAAAAAACTGGCATACCTGGAGCGTTGGAAACCTAATCACCTTCAAAGTAGTCTCCTTGGGACTCTACAAATTTAGTTTAGCTCGGCTGTCGTTGCAGTCATAATGTCCTCTTGTCTGAAATCGCGTTCCTTTCAATGGCCTCTTGAGTTTGGGGAACAGCCAGAAGTCGCAGGGGGCCATATCAGGAGAGTAAGGAGCCTGTTTAACCACAGAGGTCTTGTTCTTCGTCAAAAAAGTCTGTATCAAGTGCAAGGAATGTTCTGGAACATTGTCGTGATGGAGGCGCCAATTTCCTGTTAACTACAACTTCGGTCTCTTGCGCCGCACAGCATCATGTAGGCGACGGAGGACATCCCTGTAATACTCTTTGGTGGTTGTTTGACCCTGTGGTGCGTACTTGTGGTGTACCACATCGCGAGAGTCAAAGAAAGCAGTCAGCATCACTTTGACGTTGCTGTGCACTTGGCGGGCCTTCTTTGGTCTTGGTGATGTGGAATGCTTCCGTCTGAATCTTCCGAATGGTTTCCACCTGGCTGTCACCCAGCGCTACACACTACCTCACTCAAATGCTGCTTACCTGCAAAAGACGCTATCGACAGGCGGGAAAAAATCACGCATGCGCACGAAGGTTTAAGGCCGGCTCATGCAAACGCGCTAGATTCAAATCCATCAGGTTTTCGAAAAAAAATAAGGTCGGATACTTTTCTAACATACCTCGTATTTATCGTATCGAAACCATACATAACAAAGTTATTAAAAATGCATAATAAAAAACTAGGCCTGATGCATCGCCCGGCTATAATTAGGACGGCGAGTACACTTCTTTCCCGGAAGTGGAAAACCGACAAAAAGACCCTAACAGAGAAGTGGCCTAGCTAAGTTGTTCTCCCAGAAAAGAGCAAAAGCTGTTGGTGATAATTTAGCTAGATCTTTTCTCGTGCATTCATCATGTAAGCTGTAAATGAGCAGGTGTCATTGTTTTTCTTTTTCTATAATGACATATTTACTCCACACTTTTCTACTTGAGTCATGAGTTCGTAGGCAATTTAGAGCTTTCCAAATAGGTTATTTCCCCGTAGTAGTTTTTTTATCACAGGACATTACTGGTAGTTTTTAACCATACTCCCCGGAAATATGTACATTCGAGAATAATGAAGCTGAAAATAAATACGTAATGGTATTAGTTTAAATCTGTTAGCGCGTATATTTAGTTAACTGAAAACTAAAAGTTGCCAAAGCTGAAAATGTAATTTCGAACAAAAGTCGATATTTCCTCTGGGTGAAGCCGGAGCAATACTGCGCTTAATTAAAACTCAACTTGTCATTCTTTCATGAGAAGGCCGAGGCTATGATTAAATGAAGTAGAAGACGCACGTAAATTTCCATTGATAAATTAAATATGGTAATTCGTACAGGCGGATGCGGATGCACCTTTGTCTTGCTTGCTGCAAATATGATTCCCATTCCTGCTCTGCTCTGCTCGCCTAATCAAATTGCCAGGCTACAATTTCACCCTTCGTGGAACTCTAATGTGGACGCTTTGACCAAAGGAAGCTTCATCATTTCAGAACTGAAAAATAAACTTAACACAGCAATTTCAATTTTAGACCAAATTAACTCGGGTTTACTACACACATTTACAATGTTTTGTTTGTATTTTATTTGTTTAAAATTTAGTGGTATTGTTCTGTAAAACATCCATTATAAATTAAAGGTCGTTAAATTTATAGGATAGCGTTTCTAAGGCAGTAGGTTTTATTTATAAATTAGTGATCGGTAAGTGATATAAATCACTTACCGTTCATGAGGCGAGACGGTAACAATTAAAAAACAAAGAACAAAGTTTACTTTAAAAATGACAAATAATTTTTTTTATGTAATAATAATTTCCAAATATTTTTTTTTTATTTTGTGCGTCGATCGTGCAAAAAATGTTATAAGTATCACGAACGTTAAGGAATTACCATTCTTAATACTTAATGTGCTATTTTCTATTCATTTCCGTTAAAATTTCATAGGTTTCCTTTAAAATAACTAATTAAATTATGACATTTTAACAGCTTCTCAAGAGTACACATTAATTCTTTAAATTTCGGTATATTTGAAGATTAATTAAACATGGATTTAAATATATATATATATTCGATATACCCCTCCAGGGTATAATCATACTTCAATAGTTTCCGAGATATAAGGCAGACAACTATATAAGTTACGACTTCGATTAATAAGACTTTTTGTTTACCTTTCAGAGGTCAACTTAAATGTGCCTCTGTTTTTTAAAAAAAAATCAAGTAATTGTAGTTGTTGTAGTTAAATGTTGTGGTCACCTTGGCCAATATTTGATTTTCAAGTAACTTCGTTACTATTAGAAATGAAGAAAAATGTTTCGTATAAAATTTGTTTTTTTTATAGTTTATTTAGTGACATAGACAAAATTTTGTTCAATCACTATCTTTGTCAATTTTCTTTGATTCTAATAGTAAATAGCCTCTTTCTCGGAAACAGTTGTAAATCCGATCCATGTTGATTAAGCCTTTTTTACTTCTTTTGGTCAGCACTATATACCCTTTCATTTTTTTCCCCGAAGTATGATTACATCCTACATATATATATATATATACAGGGTGTAAATGAAATAAGTGCATTAATTTTAACCAGTAATGTAACTCGATGAGAGCAACAATATTTCTTAATAACTTTTTTTTCTAAGTCTTTTAGATTTTGAGTTAAAATTCTTTAAAGATTTGCTGCATATTTCGTTACCCGCTCATGGAGAACAAATGACAGCTGCCATTCAAGTGGGATACAAACAGCTCAAAAATTGTCGGTTATCGGTTACACTTACAGTCACAGTAATTAATAAAAGAATCAAGGGAAATAACATTATTATTAATTAATACGTAATAATACAATTTTTAAAATAAATAAATTTATATTTTGGATAACAATATTATAAAGTTGTGTATTGAAACAGGATTTTGATTACCTGTGAATAGTGTGAATAGAGGAAGACAAGGAGGGACGGGGTAACTAGAGGAAGAGCAAAAGCATAGTTATTAGGTTATGAGATGATTATTTATCGTCGACAAATCATAATAGTTTAAATTCGTTATTCAAAAAATGTAAGTACAAACTTTTGTCCATTTAAAAGAGATACGTGAGTACCAATAATTAGTCGTCCATTTATTGTTCCCCAAACATTTTTTAATGAAAATTTTTACAGCATTTTCGTCTGTCGGGATGTGTATTGTTCATAATAAATACACCTTCCCAAGTAAGTTCAGTCTCATTAATGAACATTATGAGCCATTCCCAAAATTGAAGTCTGTTATGTGCTGAAAACATTGAACTTTTTGCACATGGTATGGATACAACTGTTGCTTTTTTAAAAATTGTCATATGTGACACTCCGTATTGTGATAAAGATGTACAAGATTAACAAATGTGCGAATATTAAGAACAGAATGATTTGGTGATTTGGAAACGCTCAATGTAAATGCGTTGGCAACTCCATGACACTGTCTTTATGTCAACCGTGATGTCAAGTAAAATGTAGTACAGATACGAGTAAAAAACAAATAAATAAACCATAGGTAAGTAATTACAATGTCTGTGTACTCGCATTTTGACAGAATTTTACCTTATAAACAAGTTTATTACTAATGTCAAAATTTAATTGCAACAATTGACAGGACTGTCAATTGCTAAAACAATTTTTTCATAGCTATTGCTACTGCATTCAATTATCACAAAAATATTTGGAACGACTCGTCAATTTACGGGGTTGTAAAAATGCTAAAAATATGCGATTTCGAGAAAAAGTTATTAAGAAATATTGTTGCTCTCGATGAGTTATATTACTGGTTAAATTTAATGCACTTATTTCATTTACACCCTGTATATATATATATATATATATATATATATATATATATATATATATATATATATATATATATATATATATATGTATATATTAGAGTTGTAGAGAGCTTATTTTTTTTTATTTTTAGATTTTTGGATTTTACTGTTAAATAATCATCTATTTTGTCCCATAAACTCAACCAATATTGTTTTTTGTTGTTTGGTCATTCTTTGTGACTAGCTCAACATTTTTATACACTCACCTTTGTATTTCAAGAATGTGTTAATTAAATAAATTTATGATCATATTTTTCAAAAATGCAGGTGAGATAATTCTTTTAACCCAAAAATCTGCAATAAACTTATCAAAGGCAAGCATTCTTTAATATGTTTCCCACGTCATCCTGACCCGTTAAAAATAGGTATAGAAATGGACCGCTAAATTTTTGTGTTACAGAATAGGAAATATCAACGAAATAAAATATAAATTTTATATTGTTAAAGATATCCTAGAACAAATATCGTCGCCCAGTTTCGTATAAAAAATTGTATCTTATATTTAAGACTGAAAATTTCTTTAACAGACAGTATACCTTCATCTAAGGGTAGGCAGGAGATAACAGTGATAAATATATTTCTGAGTTAGAATATTTTGGAATTACTTTGCTATACTATAGTTCCTTGCAGAAATTGTATTTTGTATCGAACAATGCAAAGTTATCACTGAAATAGATGGAATTCCTAGTCAAAGCACTACAAAGGAGCTAGAGGCACAAAAGTAACCACTGTAGATCAGAGTGAACTTAGCAGCGGATTCGCAGCAGCGGATTCGAAAGAAAAATAGTGTTGGACAACCCTGACGTTCGCTGCCGCTCGTTGTCGATCGCTGCCGTCCGTTTAGGTTTATTTCGATAAAATCAAAGAAACAATAATAAATACCTTTTTTATCTAATTCAGTAAACAAAATAAGTCATTTGGTATATCAATTCAGGGGCACAGGGTACATAATAACAATAACAGTTTGAAAATATACACTTTAAAAAATATTACTAGCTCATAGTTATCCAGACAAGGATACAGACAGAATGAATCATTTGTTAAATGGGTCTCTGTATCTTAGAAACGAAATAGAGTACATATATTTAAGCAATATTTGAAAGGACAAAGTACTGTGAAAAAAATACAAAATGTGGTATGCAAGTGATACTGTTCTTATATAATATTAACCGTCATTTCACCACATACTATTACTTCTGATATTTTCAAAACTTCAGAGGAAGTAAACACTACCCTAGCAATTATAATAAATTAATAATATTTGAAAATTTCAGGGGATGCGATACTGTAAAACAATAAAATTTAAAATGTCATGCAAGTGCTACTGGTTTTATATAATATTGACAGAAATTTCACCCCCTAATATTAGTTCTGATATTTTCATAATTTCAGGGGAAGTAAACACATCCCTAGCAATTATAATAAATTAATAATATTTGAAAATTTCAGGGGATGCGATACTGTAAAACAATAAAATTTAAAATGTCATGCAAGTGCTACTGGTTTTATATAATATTGACAGAAATTTCACCCCCTAATATTAGTTCTGATATTTTCATAATTTCAGGGGAAGTAAACACATCCCTAGCAATTATAATAAATTAATAATATTTCAAAATTTCAGGGGATGCGATACTGTAAAACAATAAAATTTAAAATGTCATGCAAGTGCTACTGGTTTTATATAATATTGACAGAAATTTCACCCCCTAATATTAGTTCTGATATTTTCATAATTTCAGGGGAAGTAAACACATCCCTAGCAATTATAATAAATTAATAATATTTGAAAATTTCAGGGGATGCGATACTGTAAAACAATAAAATTTAAAATGTCATGCAAGTGCTACTGGTTTTATATAATATTGACAGAGATTTCACCCCCTAATATTAGTTCTGATATTTTCATAATTTCAGGGGAAGTAAACACATCCCTAGCAATTATAATAAATTAATAATATTTCAAAATTTCAGGGGATGCGATACTGTAAAACAATAAAATTTAAAATGTCATGCAAGTGCTACTGGTTTTATATAATATTGACAGAAATTTCACCCCCTAATATTAGTTCTGATATTTTCATAATTTCAGGGGAAGTAAACACATCCCTAGCAATTATAATAAATTAATAATATTTGAAAATTTCAGGGGATGCGATACTGTAAAACAATAAAATTTAAAATGTCATGCAAGTGCTACTGGTTTTATATAATATTGACAGAGATTTAACCCTCTAATTTTAGTTCTGATGTTTTCATAATTTCAGGGGAAGTAAACACATCCCTAAAAATTATAATACATTAATAATATTTGAAAATTTCAGGGGATGCGATACTGTAAAACAATAAAATTTAAAATGTCATGCAAGTGCTACTAGTTTTATAAAATATTGAGAGAGATTTCACCCCCTAATATTACTTCTGATATTTTCATAATTTCAGGGGAAGTAAACACATCCCTAACAATTATAATAAATTAATAATACTTGAAAATTTCAGGGGATGCGATACTGTAAAACAATAAAATTTAAAATGTCATGCAAGTGCTACTGGTTTTATATAATATTGACAGAGATTTCACTCCCTAATTTTACTTCTGATAATTTCATAATTTCAGGGGAAGTAAACACATCCCTAACAATTATAATAAATTAATAATACTTGAAAATTTCAGGGGATGCGATACTGTAAAACAATAAAATTTAAAATGTCATGCAAGTGCTACTGGTTTTATATAATATTGACAGAGATTTCACTCCCTAATTTTACTTCTGATAATTTCATAATTTCAGGGGAAGTAAACACATCCCTAACAATTATAATAAATTAATAATACTTGAAAATTTCAGGGGATGCGATACTGTAAAACAATAAAATTTAAAATGTCATGCAAGTGCTACTGGTTTTATATAATATTGACAGAGATTTCACTCCCTAATTTTACTTCTGATAATTTCATAATTTCAGGGGAAGTAAACACATCCCTAACAATTATAATAAATTAATAATACTTGAAAATTTCAGGGGATGCGATACTGTAAAACAATAAAATTTAAAATGTCATGCAAGTGCTACTGGTTTTATATAATATTGACAGAAATTTCACCCCCTAATATTAGTTCTGATATTTTCATAATTTCAGGGGAAGTAAACACATCCCTAGCAATTATAATAAATTAATAATATTTGAAAATTTCAGGGGATGCGATACTGTAAAACAATAAAATTTAAAATGTCATGCAAGTGCTACTGGTTTTATATAATATTGACAGAGATTTAACCCTCTAATTTTAGTTCTCAAGTTTTCATAATTTCAGGGGAAGTAAACACATCCCTAAAAATTATAATACATTAATAATATTTGAAAATTTCAGGGGATGCGATACTGTAAAACAATAAAATTTAAAATGTCATGCAAGTGCTACTAGTTTTATAAAATATTGAGAGAGATTTCACCCCCTAATATTACTTCTGATATTTTCATAATTTCAGGGGAAGTAAACACATCCCTAACAATTATAATAAATTAATAATACTTGAAAATTTCAGGGGATGCGATACTGTAAAACAATAAAATTTAAAATGTCATGCAAGTGCTACTGGTTTTATATAATATTGACAGAGATTTCACTCCCTAATTTTACTTCTGATAATTTCATAATTTCAGGGGAAGTAAACACATCCCTAACAATTATAATAAATTAATAATACTTGAAAATTTCAGGGGATGCGATACTGTAAAACAATAAAATTTAAAATGTCATGCAAGTGCTACTGGTTTTATATAATATTGACAGAGATTTCACTCCCTAATTTTACTTCTGATAATTTCATAATTTCAGGGGAAGTAAACACATCCCTAACAATTATAATAAATTAATAATACTTGAAAATTTCAGGGGATGCGATACTGTAAAACAATAAAATTTAAAATGTCATGCAAGTGCTACTGATTTTATATAATATTGACAGAGATTTCACTCCCTAATTTTACTTCTGATAATTTCATAATTTCAGGGGAAGTAAACACATCCCTAACAATTATAATAAATTAATAATACTTGAAAATTTCAGGGGATGCGATACTGTAAAACAATAAAATTTAAAATGTCATGCAAGTGCTACTGGTTTTATATAATATTGACAGAGATTTCACTCCCTAATTTTACTTCTGATAATTTCATAATTTCAGGGGAAGTAAACACATCCCTAACAATTATAATAAATTAATAATACTTGAAAATTTCAGGGGATGCGATACTGTAAAACAATAAAATTTAAAATGTCATGCAAGTGCTACTGGTTTTATATAATATTGACAGAGATTTAACCCTCTAATTTTAGTTCTCAAGTTTTCATAATTTCAGGGGAAGTAAACACATCCCTAAAAATTATAATACATTAATAATATTTGAAAATTTCAGGGGATGCGATACTGTAAAACAATAAAATTTAAAATGTCATGCAAGTGCTACTAGTTTTATAAAATATTGAGAGAGATTTCACCCCCTAATATTACTTCTGATATTTTCATAATTTCAGGGGAAGTAAACACATCCCTAACAATTATAATAAATTAATAATACTTGAAAATTTCAGGGGATGCGATACTGTAAAACAATAAAATTTAAAATGTCATGCAAGTGCTACTGATTTTATATAATATTGACAGAGATTTCACTCCCTAATTTTACTTCTGATAATTTCATAATTTCAGGGGAAGTAAACACATCCCTAACAATTATAATAAATTAATAATACTTGAAAATTTCAGGGGATGCGATACTGTAAAACAATAAAATTTAAAATGTCATGCAAGTGCTACTGGTTTTATATAATATTGACAGAGATTTCACTCCCTAATTTTACTTCTGATAATTTCATAATTTCAGGGGAAGTAAACACATCCCTAACAATTATAATAAATTAATAATACTTGAAAATTTCAGGGGATGCGATACTGTAAAACAATAAAATTTAAAATGTCATGCAAGTGCTACTGGTTTTATATAATATTGACAGAGATTTAACCCTCTAATTTTAGTTCTCAAGTTTTCATAATTTCAGGGGAAGTAAACACATCCCTAAAAATTATAATACATTAATAATATTTGAAAATTTCAGGGGATGCGATACTGTAAAACAATAAAATTTAAAATGTCATGCAAGTGCTACTAGTTTTATAAAATATTGAGAGAGATTTCACCCCCTAATATTACTTCTGATATTTTCATAATTTCAGGGGAAGTAAACACATCCCTAACAATTATAATAAATTAATAATACTTGAAAATTTCAGGGGATGCGATACTGTAAAACAATAAAATTTAAAATGTCATGCAAGTGCTACTGGTTTTATATAATATTGACAGAGATTTCACTCCCTAATTTTACTTCTGATAATTTCATAATTTCAGGGGAAGTAAACACATCCCTAACAATTATAATAAATTAATAATACTTGAAAATTTCAGGGGATGCGATACTGTAAAACAATAAAATTTAAAATGTCATGCAAGTGCTACTGGTTTTATATAATATTGACAGAGATTTCACTCCCTAATTTTACTTCTGATAATTTCATAATTTCAGGGGAAGTAAACACATCCCTAACAATTATAATAAATTAATAATACTTGAAAATTTCAGGGGATGCGATACTGTAAAACAATAAAATTTAAAATGTCATGCAAGTGCTACTGATTTTATATAATATTGACAGAGATTTCACTCCCTAATTTTACTTCTGATAATTTCATAATTTCAGGGGAAGTAAACACATCCCTAACAATTATAATAAATTAATAATACTTGAAAATTTCAGGGGATGCGATACTGTAAAACAATAAAATTTAAAATGTCATGCAAGTGCTACTGGTTTTATATAATATTGACAGAGATTTCACTCCCTAATTTTACTTCTGATAATTTCATAATTTCAGGGGAAGTAAACACATCCCTAACAATTATAATAAATTAATAATACTTGAAAATTTCAGGGGATGCGATACTGTAAAACAATAAAATTTAAAATGTCATGCAAGTGCTACTGGTTTTATATAATATTGACAGAGATTTAACCCTCTAATTTTAGTTCTCAAGTTTTCATAATTTCAGGGGAAGTAAACACATCCCTAAAAATTATAATACATTAATAATATTTGAAAATTTCAGGGGATGCGATACTGTAAAACAATAAAATTTAAAATGTCATGCAAGTGCTACTAGTTTTATAAAATATTGAGAGAGATTTCACCCCCTAATATTACTTCTGATATTTTCATAATTTCAGGGGAAGTAAACACATCCCTAACAATTATAATAAATTAATAATACTTGAAAATTTCAGGGGATGCGATACTGTAAAACAATAAAATTTAAAATGTCATGCAAGTGCTACTGGTTTTATATAATATTGACAGAGATTTCACTCCCTAATTTTACTTCTGATAATTTCATAATTTCAGGGGAAGTAAACACATCCCTAACAATTATAATAAATTAATAATACTTGAAAATTTCAGGGGATGCGATACTGTAAAACAATAAAATTTAAAATGTCATGCAAGTGCTACTGGTTTTATATAATATTGACAGAGATTTCACTCCCTAATTTTACTTCTGATAATTTCATAATTTCAGGGGAAGTAAACACATCCCTAACAATTATAATAAATTAATAATACTTGAAAATTTCAGGGGATGCGATACTGTAAAACAATAAAATTTAAAATGTCATGCAAGTGCTACTGATTTTATATAATATTGACAGAGATTTCACTCCCTAATTTTACTTCTGATAATTTCATAATTTCAGGGGAAGTAAACACATCCCTAACAATTATAATAAATTAATAATACTTGAAAATTTCAGGGGATGCGATACTGTAAAACAATAAAATTTAAAATGTCATGCAAGTGCTACTGATTTTATATAATATTGACAGAGATTTCACTCCCTAATTTTACTTCTGATAATTTCATAATTTCAGGGGAAGTAAACACATCCCTAACAATTATAATAAATTAATAATACTTGAAAATTTCAGGGGATGCGATACTGTAAAACAATAAAATTTAAAATGTCATGCAAGTGCTACTGGTTTTATATAATATTGACAGAGATTTAACCCTCTAATTTTAGTTCTCAAGTTTTCATAATTTCAGGGGAAGTAAACACATCCCTAAAAATTATAATACATTAATAATATTTGAAAATTTCAGGGGATGCGATACTGTAAAACAATAAAATTTAAAATGTCATGCAAGTGCTACTAGTTTTATAAAATATTGAGAGAGATTTCACCCCCTAATATTACTTCTGATATTTTCATAATTTCAGGGGAAGTAAACACATCCCTAACAATTATAATAAATTAATAATACTTGAAAATTTCAGGGGATGCGATACTGTAAAACAATAAAATTTAAAATGTCATGCAAGTGCTACTGGTTTTATATAATATTGACAGAGATTTCACTCCCTAATTTTACTTCTGATAATTTCATAATTTCAGGGGAAGTAAACACATCCCTAACAATTATAATAAATTAATAATACTTGAAAATTTCAGGGGATGCGATACTGTAAAACAATAAAATTTAAAATGTCATGCAAGTGCTACTGGTTTTATATAATATTGACAGAGATTTCACTCCCTAATTTTACTTCTGATAATTTCATAATTTCAGGGGAAGTAAACACATCCCTAACAATTATAATAAATTAATAATACTTGAAAATTTCAGGGGATGCGATACTGTAAAACAATAAAATTTAAAATGTCATGCAAGTGCTACTGATTTTATATAATATTGACAGAGATTTCACTCCCTAATTTTACTTCTGATAATTTCATAATTTCAGGGGAAGTAAACACATCCCTAACAATTATAATAAATTAATAATACTTGAAAATTTCAGGGGATGCGATACTGTAAAACAATAAAATTTAAAATGTCATGCAAGTGCTACTGGTTTTATATAATATTGACAGAGATTTCACTCCCTAATTTTACTTCTGATAATTTCATAATTTCAGGGGAAGTAAACACATCCCTAACAATTATAATAAATTAATAATACTTGAAAATTTCAGGGGATGCGATACTGTAAAACAATAAAATTTAAAATGTCATGCAAGTGCTACTGGTTTTATATAATATTGACAGAGATTTAACCCTCTAATTTTAGTTCTCAAGTTTTCATAATTTCAGGGGAAGTAAACACATCCCTAAAAATTATAATACATTAATAATATTTGAAAATTTCAGGGGATGCGATACTGTAAAACAATAAAATTTAAAATGTCATGCAAGTGCTACTAGTTTTATAAAATATTGAGAGAGATTTCACCCCCTAATATTACTTCTGATATTTTCATAATTTCAGGGGAAGTAAACACATCCCTAACAATTATAATAAATTAATAATACTTGAAAATTTCAGGGGATGCGATACTGTAAAACAATAAAATTTAAAATGTCATGCAAGTGCTACTGATTTTATATAATATTGACAGAGATTTCACTCCCTAATTTTACTTCTGATAATTTCATAATTTCAGGGGAAGTAAACACATCCCTAACAATTATAATAAATTAATAATACTTGAAAATTTCAGGGGATGCGATACTGTAAAACAATAAAATTTAAAATGTCATGCAAGTGCTACTGGTTTTATATAATATTGACAGAGATTTCACTCCCTAATTTTACTTCTGATAATTTCATAATTTCAGGGGAAGTAAACACATCCCTAACAATTATAATAAATTAATAATACTTGAAAATTTCAGGGGATGCGATACTGTAAAACAATAAAATTTAAAATGTCATGCAAGTGCTACTGGTTTTATATAATATTGACAGAGATTTAACCCTCTAATTTTAGTTCTCAAGTTTTCATAATTTCAGGGGAAGTAAACACATCCCTAAAAATTATAATACATTAATAATATTTGAAAATTTCAGGGGATGCGATACTGTAAAACAATAAAATTTAAAATGTCATGCAAGTGCTACTAGTTTTATAAAATATTGAGAGAGATTTCACCCCCTAATATTACTTCTGATATTTTCATAATTTCAGGGGAAGTAAACACATCCCTAACAATTATAATAAATTAATAATACTTGAAAATTTCAGGGGATGCGATACTGTAAAACAATAAAATTTAAAATGTCATGCAAGTGCTACTGATTTTATATAATATTGACAGAGATTTCACTCCCTAATTTTACTTCTGATAATTTCATAATTTCAGGGGAAGTAAACACATCCCTAACAATTATAATAAATTAATAATACTTGAAAATTTCAGGGGATGCGATACTGTAAAACAATAAAATTTAAAATGTCATGCAAGTGCTACTGGTTTTATATAATATTGACAGAGATTTCACTCCCTAATTTTACTTCTGATAATTTCATAATTTCAGGGGAAGTAAACACATCCCTAACAATTATAATAAATTAATAATACTTGAAAATTTCAGGGGATGCGATACTGTAAAACAATAAAATTTAAAATGTCATGCAAGTGCTACTGGTTTTATATAATATTGACAGAGATTTAACCCTCTAATTTTAGTTCTCAAGTTTTCATAATTTCAGGGGAAGTAAACACATCCCTAAAAATTATAATACATTAATAATATTTGAAAATTTCAGGGGATGCGATACTGTAAAACAATAAAATTTAAAATGTCATGCAAGTGCTACTAGTTTTATAAAATATTGAGAGAGATTTCACCCCCTAATATTACTTCTGATATTTTCATAATTTCAGGGGAAGTAAACACATCCCTAACAATTATAATAAATTAATAATACTTGAAAATTTCAGGGGATGCGATACTGTAAAACAATAAAATTTAAAATGTCATGCAAGTGCTACTGGTTTTATATAATATTGACAGAGATTTCACTCCCTAATTTTACTTCTGATAATTTCATAATTTCAGGGGAAGTAAACACATCCCTAACAATTATAATAAATTAATAATACTTGAAAATTTCAGGGGATGCGATACTGTAAAACAATAAAATTTAAAATGTCATGCAAGTGCTACTGGTTTTATATAATATTGACAGAGATTTCACTCCCTAATTTTACTTCTGATAATTTCATAATTTCAGGGGAAGTAAACACATCCCTAACAATTATAATAAATTAATAATACTTGAAAATTTCAGGGGATGCGATACTGTAAAACAATAAAATTTAAAATGTCATGCAAGTGCTACTGATTTTATATAATATTGACAGAGATTTCACTCCCTAATTTTACTTCTGATAATTTCATAATTTCAGGGGAAGTAAACACATCCCTAACAATTATAATAAATTAATAATACTTGAAAATTTCAGGGGATGCGATACTGTAAAACAATAAAATTTAAAATGTCATGCAAGTGCTACTGGTTTTATATAATATTGACAGAGATTTCACTCCCTAATTTTACTTCTGATAATTTCATAATTTCAGGGGAAGTAAACACATCCCTAACAATTATAATAAATTAATAATACTTGAAAATTTCAGGGGATGCGATACTGTAAAACAATAAAATTTAAAATGTCATGCAAGTGCTACTGGTTTTATATAATATTGACAGAGATTTCACTCCCTAATTTTACTTCTGATAATTTCATAATTTCAGGGGAAGTAAACACATTCCTAGCAATTATAATAAATTAATAATATTTGAAAATTTCAGGGGATGCGATACTGTAAAACAATAAAATTTAAAATGTCATGCAAGTGCTACTGGTTTTATATAATATTGACAGAGATTTCACTCCCTAATTTTACTTCTGATAATTTCATAATTTCAGGGGAAGTAAACACATCCCTAACAATTATAATAAATTAATAATACTTGAAAATTTCAGGGGATGCGATACTGTAAAACAATAAAATTTAAAATGTCATGCAAGTGCTACTGGTTTTATATAATATTGACAGAGATTTCACTCCCTAATTTTACTTCTGATAATTTCATAATTTCAGGGGAAGTAAACACATCCCTAACAATTATAATAAATTAATAATACTTGAAAATTTCAGGGGATGCGATACTGTAAAACAATAAAATTTAAAATGTCATGCAAGTGCTACTGGTTTTATATAATATTGACAGAGATTTCACTCCCTAATTTTACTTCTGATAATTTCATAATTTCAGGGGAAGTAAACACATCCCTAACAATTATAATAAATTAATAATACTTGAAAATTTCAGGGGATGCGATACTGTAAAACAATAAAATTTAAAATGTCATGCAAGTGCTACTGATTTTATATAATATTGACAGAGATTTCACTCCCTAATTTTACTTCTGATAATTTCATAATTTCAGGGGAAGTAAACACATCCCTAACAATTATAATAAATTAATAATACTTGAAAATTTCAGGGGATGCGATACTGTAAAACAATAAAATTTAAAATGTCATGCAAGTGCTACTGGTTTTATATAATATTGACAGAGATTTCACTCCCTAATTTTACTTCTGATAATTTCATAATTTCAGGGGAAGTAAACACATCCCTAACAATTATAATAAATTAATAATACTTGAAAATTTCAGGGGATGCGATACTGTAAAACAATAAAATTTAAAATGTCATGCAAGTGCTACTGGTTTTATATAATATTGACAGAGATTTCACTCCCTAATTTTACTTCTGATAATTTCATAATTTCAGGGGAAGTAAACACATCCCTAACAATTATAATAAATTAATAATACTTGAAAATTTCAGGGGATGCGATACTGTAAAACAATAAAATTTAAAATGTCATGCAAGTGCTACTGGTTTTATATAATATTGACAGAGATTTCACTCCCTAATTTTACTTCTGATAATTTCATAATTTCAGGGGAAGTAAACACATCCCTAACAATTATAATAAATTAATAATACTTGAAAATTTCAGGGGATGCGATACTGTAAAACAATAAAATTTAAAATGTCATGCAAGTGCTACTGGTTTTATATAATATTGACAGAGATTTAACCCCCTAATTTTAGTTCTGATGTTTTCATAATTTCAGGGGAAGTAAACACATCCCTAAAAATTATAATACATTAATAATATTTGAAAATTTCAGGGGATGCGATACTGTAAAACAATAAAATTTAAAATGTCATGCAAGTGCTACTGGTTTTATTTAACATTGACAGAGATTTCACCCCCTAATATTACTTCTGATACTTTCATAATGTCAGGGGAGGTAAATACAACCCTAACAATGAATATAAAATTAAAATACATAAAAATTTCAGGGGATGCGGCACTGTAAAAAAAAAATTAGAGGGTGAAATGACTGTCATTATTATATAAAACAAGTAGTACTTGCATGTCGTATTTTAAATTTTATTGTTTTACAGTATCACATTTCCAGAAATTTTCTACAATTATTAATTTATTATAATTGCTAGGGATGTGTTTACTTCCCCTGAAATTATGAAAATATCAGAAGTAATATTAGGGGGTGAAATCTCTGTCAATGTTAAATAAAACCAGTAGCACTTGCATGACATTTTAAATTTTATTGTTTTACAGTATCGCATCCCCTGAAATTTTCAAGTATTATTAATTTATTTTAATTGCTAGGGATGTGTTTACTTCCCCTGAAATTATGAAAATATCAGAACTAATATTAGGGGGTGAAATCTCTGCCAATATTATATAAAACCAGTAGCACTTGCATGACATTTTAAATTTTCATTGTTTTACAGTATCGCATCCCCTGAAATTTTCAAATATTATTAATTTATTATAATTGCTAGGGATGTGTTTACTTCCCCTGAAATTATGAAAATATCAGAAGTAATATTAGGGGGTGAAATCTCAGTCAATATTATATAAAACCAGTAGCACTTGCATGACATTTTAAATTTTATTGTTTTACAGTATCGCATCCCCTGAAATTTTCAAATATTATTAATTTATTATAATTGCTAGGGATGTGTTTACTTCCCCTGAAATTATGAAAATATCAGAACTAATATTAGGGGGTGAAATCTCTGCCAATATTATATAAAACCAGTAGCACTTGCATGACATTTTAAATTTTATTGTTTTACAGTATCGCATCCCCTGAAATTTTCAAATATTATTAATTTATTATAATTGCTAGGGATGTGTTTACTTCCCCTGAAATTATGAAAATATCAGAAGTAATATTAGGGGGTGAAATCTCAGTCAATATTATATAAAATCAGTAGCACTTGCATGACATTTTAAATTTTATTGTTTTACAGTATCGCATCCCCTGAAATTTTCAAATATTATTAATTTATTATAATTGCTAGGGATGTGTTTACTTCCCCTGAAATTATGAAAATATCAGAAGTAATATTAGGGGGTGAAATCTCAGTCAATATTATATAAAACCAGTAGCACTTGCATGACATTTTAAATTTTATTGTTTTACAGTATCGCATCCCCTGAAATTTTCAAATATTATTAATTTATTATAATTGCTAGGGATGTGTTTACTTCCCCTGAAATTATGAAAATATCAGAAGTAATATTAGGGGGTGAAATCTCAGTCAATATTATATAAAATCAGTAGCACTTGCATGACATTTTAAATTTTATTGTTTTACAGTATCGCATCCCCTGAAATTTTCAAATATTATTAATTTATTATAATTGCTAGGGATGTGTTTACTTCCCCTGAAATTATGAAAATATCAGAAGTAATATTAGGGGGTGAAATCTCAGTCAATATTATATAAAATCAGTAGCACTTGCATGACATTTTAAATTTTATTGTTTTACAGTATCGCATCCCCTGAAATTTTCAAATATTATTAATTTATTATAATTGCTAGGGATGTGTTTACTTCCCCTGAAATTATGAAAATATCAGAAGTAATATTAGGGGGTGAAATCTCAGTCAATATTATATAAAATCAGTAGCACTTGCATGACATTTTAAATTTTATTGTTTTACAGTATCGCATCCCCTGAAATTTTCAAATATTATTAATTTATTATAATTGCTAGGGATGTGTTTACTTCCCCTGAAATTATGAAAATATCAGAAGTAATATTAGGGGGTGAAATCTCAGTCAATATTATATAAAATCAGTAGCACTTGCATGACATTTTAAATTTTATTGTTTTACAGTATCGCATCCCCTGAAATTTTCAAATATTATTAATTTATTATAATTGCTAGGGATGTGTTTACTTCCCCTGAAATTATGAAAATATCAGAAGTAATATTAGGGGGTGAAATCTCAGTCAATATTATATAAAACCAGTAGCACTTGCATGACATTTTAAATTTTATTGTTTTACAGTATCGCATCCCCTGAAATTTTCAAATATTATTAATTTATTATAATTGCTAGGGATGTGTTTACTTGCCCTGAAATTATGAAAATATCAGAAGTAATATTAGGGGGTGAAATCTCAGTCAATATTATATAAAATCAGTAGCACTTGCATGACATTTTAAATTTTATTGTTTTACAGTATCGCATCCCCTGAAATTTTCAAATATTATTAATTTATTATAATTGCTAGGGATGTGTTTACTTCCCCTGAAATTATGAAAATATCAGAAGTAATATTAGGGGGTGAAATCTCAGTCAATATTATATAAAACCAGTAGCACTTGCATGACATTTTAAATTTTATTGTTTTACAGTATCGCATCCCCTGAAATTTTCAAATATTATTAATTTATTATAATTGCTAGGGATGTGTTTACTTCCCCTGAAATTATGAAAATATCAGAAGTAATATTAGGGGGTGAAATCTCAGTCAATATTATATAAAATCAGTAGCACTTGCATGACATTTTAAATTTTATTGTTTTACAGTATCGCATCCCCTGAAATTTTCAAATATTATTAATTTATTATAATTGCTAGGGATGTGTTTACTTCCCCTGAAATTATGAAAATATCAGAAGTAATATTAGGGGGTGAAATCTCAGTCAATATTATATAAAACCAGTAGCACTTGCATGACATTTTAAATTTTATTGTTTTACAGTATCGCATCCCCTGAAATTTTCAAATATTATTAATTTATTATAATTGCTAGGGATGTGTTTACTTCCCCTGAAATTATGAAAATATCAGAAGTAATATTAGGGGGTGAAATCTCAGTCAATATTATATAAAACCAGTAGCACTTGCATGACATTTTAAATTTTATTGTTTTACAGTATCGCATCCCCTGAAATTTTCAAATATTATTAATTTATTATAATTGCTAGGGATGTGTTTACTTCCCCTGAAATTATGAAAATATCAGAAGTAATATTAGGGGGTGAAATCTCAGTCAATATTATATAAAATCAGTAGCACTTGCATGACATTTTAAATTTTATTGTTTTACAGTATCGCATCCCCTGAAATTTTCAAATATTATTAATTTATTATAATTGCTAGGGATGTGTTTACTTCCCCTGAAATTATGAAAATATCAGAAGTAATATTAGGGGGTGAAATCTCAGTCAATATTATATAAAACCAGTAGCACTTGCATGACATTTTAAATTTTATTGTTTTACAGTATCGCATCCCCTGAAATTTTCAAATATTATTAATTTATTATAATTGCTAGGGATGTGTTTACTTCCCCTGAAATTATGAAAATATCAGAAGTAATATTAGGGGGTGAAATCTCAGTCAATATTATATAAAACCAGTAGCACTTGCATGACATTTTAAATTTTATTGTTTTACAGTATCGCATCCCCTGAAATTTTCAAGTATTATTAATTTATTATAATTGCTAGGGATGTGTTTACTTCCCCTGAAATTATGAAAATATCAGAACTAATATTAGGGGGTGAAATCTCTGTCAATATTATATAAAACCAGTAGCACTTGCATGACATTTTAAATTTTATTGTTTTACAGTATCGCATCCCCTGAAATTTTCAAATATTATTAATTTATTATAATTGCTAGGGATGTGTTTACTTCCCCTGAAATTATGAAAATATCAGAAGTAATATTAGGGGGTGAAATCTCAGTCAATATTATATAAAATCAGTAGCACTTGCATGACATTTTAAATTTTATTGTTTTACAGTATCGCATCCCCTGAAATTTTCAAATATTATTAATTTATTATAATTGCTAGGGATGTGTTTACTTCCCCTGAAATTATGAAAATATCAGAAGTAATATTAGGGGGTGAAATCTCAGTCAATATTATATAAAACCAGTAGCACTTGCATGACATTTTAAATTTTATTGTTTTACAGTATCGCATCCCCTGAAATTTTCAAGTATTATTAATTTATTATAATTGCTAGGGATGTGTTTACTTCCCCTGAAATTATGAAAATATCAGAACTAATATTAGGGGGTGAAATCTCAGTCAATATTATATAAAACCAGTAGCACTTGCATGACATTTTAAATTTTATTGTTTTACAGTATCGCATCCCCTGAAATTTTCAAATATTATTAATTTATTATAATTGCTAGGGATGTGTTTACTTCCCCTGAAATTATGAAAATATCAGAAGTAATATTAGGGGGTGAAATCTCAGTCAATATTATATAAAATCAGTAGCACTTGCATGACATTTTAAATTTTATTGTTTTACAGTATCGCATCCCCTGAAATTTTCAAATATTATTAATTTATTATAATTGCTAGGGATGTGTTTACTTCCCCTGAAATTATGAAAATATCAGAAGTAATATTAGGGGGTGAAATCTCAGTCAATATTATATAAAATCAGTAGCACTTGCATGACATTTTAAATTTTATTGTTTTACAGTATCGCATCCCCTGAAATTTTCAAATATTATTAATTTATTATAATTGCTAGGGATGTGTTTACTTCCCCTGAAATTATGAAAATATCAGAAGTAATATTAGGGGGTGAAATCTCAGTCAATATTATATAAAACCAGTAGCACTTGCATGACATTTTAAATTTTATTGTTTTACAGTATCGCATCCCCTGAAATTTTCAAATATTATTAATTTATTATAATTGCTAGGGATGTGTTTACTTCCCCTGAAATTATGAAAATATCAGAAGTAATATTAGGGGGTGAAATCTCAGTCAATATTATATAAAATCAGTAGCACTTGCATGACATTTTAAATTTTATTGTTTTACAGTATCGCATCCCCTGAAATTTTCAAATATTATTAATTTATTATAATTGCTAGGGATGTGTTTACTTCCCCTGAAATTATGAAAATATCAGAAGTAATATTAGGGGGTGAAATCTCAGTCAATATTATATAAAACCAGTAGCACTTGCATGACATTTTAAATTTTATTGTTTTACAGTATCGCATCCCCTGAAATTTTCAAATATTATTAATTTATTATAATTGCTAGGGATGTGTTTACTTCCCCTGAAATTATGAAAATATCAGAAGTAATATTAGGGGGTGAAATCTCAGTCAATATTATATAAAATCAGTAGCACTTGCATGACATTTTAAATTTTATTGTTTTACAGTATCGCATCCCCTGAAATTTTCAAATATTATTAATTTATTATAATTGCTAGGGATGTGTTTACTTCCCCTGAAATTATGAAAATATCAGAAGTAATATTAGGGGGTGAAATCTCAGTCAATATTATATAAAACCAGTAGCACTTGCATGACATTTTAAATTTTATTGTTTTACAGTATCGCATCCCCTGAAATTTTCAAATATTATTAATTTATTATAATTGCTAGGGATGTGTTTACTTCCCCTGAAATTATGAAAATATCAGAAGTAATATTAGGGGGTGAAATCTCAGTCAATATTATATAAAATCAGTAGCACTTGCATGACATTTTAAATTTTATTGTTTTACAGTATCGCATCCCCTGAAATTTTCAAGTATTATTAATTTATTATAATTGCTAGGGATGTGTTTACTTCCCCTGAAATTATGAAAATATCAGAACTAATATTAGGGGGTGAAATCTCTGTCAATATTATATAAAACCAGTAGCACTTGCATGACATTTTAAATTTTATTGTTTTACAGTATCGCATCCCCTGAAATTTTCAAGTATTATTAATTTATTATAATTGCTAGGGATGTGTTTACTTCCCCTGAAATTATGAAAATATCAGAAGTAATATTAGGGGGTGAAATCTCAGTCAATATTATATAAAACCAGTAGCACTTGCATGACATTTTAAATTTTATTGTTTTACAGTATCGCATCCCCTGAAATTTTCAAATATTATTAATTTATTATAATTGCTAGGGATGTGTTTACTTCCCCTGAAATTATGAAAATATCAGAAGTAATATTAGGGGGTGAAATCTCAGTCAATATTATATAAAACCAGTAGCACTTGCATGACATTTTAAATTTTATTGTTTTACAGTATCGCATCCCCTGAAATTTTCAAGTATTATTAATTTATTATAATTGCTAGGGATGTGTTTACTTCCCCTGAAATTATGAAAATATCAGAACTAATATTAGGGGGTGAAATCTCTGTCAATATTATATAAAACCAGTAGCACTTGCATGACATTTTAAATTTTATTGTTTTACAGTATCGCATCCCCTGAAATTTTCAAATATTATTAATTTATTATAATTGCTAGGGATGTGTTTACTTCCCCTGAAATTATGAAAATATCAGAAGTAATATTAGGGGGTGAAATCTCAGTCAATATTATATAAAATCAGTAGCACTTGCATGACATTTTAAATTTTATTGTTTTACAGTATCGCATCCCCTGAAATTTTCAAATATTATTAATTTATTATAATTGCTAGGGATGTGTTTACTTCCCCTGAAATTATGAAAATATCAGAAGTAATATTAGGGGGTGAAATCTCAGTCAATATTATATAAAACCAGTAGCACTTGCATGACATTTTAAATTTTATTGTTTTACAGTATCGCATCCCCTGAAATTTTCAAATATTATTAATTTATTATAATTGCTAGGGATGTGTTTACTTCCCCTGAAATTATGAAAATATCAGAAGTAATATTAGGGGGTGAAATCTCAGTCAATATTATATAAAATCAGTAGCACTTGCATGACATTTTAAATTTTATTGTTTTACAGTATCGCATCCCCTGAAATTTTCAAGTATTATTAATTTATTATAATTGCTAGGGATGTGTTTACTTCCCCTGAAATTATGAAAATATCAGAACTAATATTAGGGGGTGAAATCTCAGTCATTATTATATAAAATCAGTAGCACTTGCATGACATTTTAAATTTTATTGTTTTACAGTATCGCATCCCCTGAAATTTTCAAATATTATTAATTTATTATAATTGCTAGGGATGTGTTTACTTCCCCTGAAATTATGAAAATATCAGAAGTAATATTAGGGGGTGAAATCTCAGTCAATATTATATAAAACCAGTAGCACTTGCATGACATTTTAAATTTTATTGTTTTACAGTATCGCATCCCCTGAAATTTTCAAGTATTATTAATTTATTATAATTGCTAGGGATGTGTTTACTTCCCCTGAAATTATGAAAATATCAGAACTAATATTAGGGGGTGAAATCTCTGTCAATATTATATAAAACCAGTAGCACTTGCATGACATTTTAAATTTTATTGTTTTACAGTATCGCATCCCCTGAAATTTTCAAATATTATTAATTTATTATAATTGCTAGGGATGTGTTTACTTCCCCTGAAATTATGAAAATATCAGAAGTAATATTAGGGGGTGAAATCTCAGTCAATATTATATAAAACCAGTAGCACTTGCATGACATTTTAAATTTTATTGTTTTACAGTATCGCATCCCCTGAAATTTTCAAATATTATTAATTTATTATAATTGCTAGGGATGTGTTTACTTCCCCTGAAATTATGAAAATATCAGAACTAATATTAGGGGGTGAAATCTCAGTCAATATTATATAAAACCAGTAGCACTTGCATGACATTTTAAATTTTATTGTTTTACAGTATCGCATCCCCTGAAATTTTCAAATATTATTAATTTATTATAATTGCTAGGGATGTGTTTACTTCCCCTGAAATTATGAAAATATCAGAAGTAAAATTAGGGGGTGAAATCTCTGTCAATATTATATAAAACCAGTAGCACTTGTATTACATTTTAAATTTTATTGTTTTACAGTATCGCATCCCCTGAAATTTTCAAATATTATTAATTTATTATAATTGTTAGGGATGTGTTTACTTCCCCTGAAATTATGAAAATATCAGAAGTAAAATTAGGGGGTGAAATCTCTGTCAATATTATATAAAACCAGTAGCACTTGTATTACATTTTAAATTTTATTGTTTTACAGTATCGCATCCCCTGAAATTTTCAAGTATTATTAATTTATTATAATTGCTAGGGATGTGTTTACTTCCCCTGAAATTATGAAAATATCAGAACTAATATTAGGGGGTGAAATCTCAGTCAATATTATATAAAACCAGTAGCACTTGCATGACATTTTAAATTTTATTGTTTTACAGTATCGCATCCCCTGAAATTTTCAAATATTATTAATTTATTATAATTGCTAGGGATGTGTTTACTTCCCCTAAAATTATGAAAATATCAGAACTAATATTAGGGGGTGAAATCTCTGTCAATATTATATAAAACCAGTAGCACTTGCATGACATTTTAAATTTTATTGTTTTACAGTATCGCATCCCCTGAAATTTTGAAATATTATTAATTTATTATAATTGTTAGGGATGTGTTTACTTCCCCTGAAATTATGAAAATATCAGAAGTAAAATTAGGGGGTGAAATCTCTGTCAATATTATATAAAACCAGTAGCACTTGTATTACATTTTAAATTTTATTGTTTTACAGTATCGCATCCCCTGAAATTTTCAAGTATTATTAATTTATTATAATTGCTAGGGATGTGTTTACTTCCCCTGAAATTATGAAAATATCAGAAGTAATATTAGGGGGTGAAATCTCTGTCAATGTTAAATAAAATCAGTAGCACTTGCATGACATTTTAAATTTTATTGTTTTACAGTATCGCATCCCCTGAAATTTTCTAGTATTATTAATTTATTTTAATTGCTAGGGATGTGTTTACTTCCCCTGAAATTATGAAAATATCAGAAGTAAAATTAGGGGGTGAAATCTCTGTCAATATTATATAAAACCAGTAGCACTTGTATTACATTTTAAATTTTATTGTTTTACAGTATCGCATCCCCTGAAATTTTCAAGTATTATTAATTTATTATAATTGCTAGGGATGTGTTTACTTCCCCTGAAATTATGAAAATATCAGAACTAATATTAGGGGGTAAAATCTCTGTCAATATTATATAAAACCAGTAGCACTTGCATGACATTTTAAATTTTATTGTTTTACAGTATCGCATCCCCTGAAATTTTCAAATATTATTAATTTATTATAATTGCTAGGGATGTGTTTACTTCCCCTGAAATTATGAAAATATCAGAACTAATATTAGGGGGTTAAATCTCTGTCAATATTATATAAAACCAGTAGCACTTGCATGACATTTTAAATTTTATTGTTTTACAGTATCGCATCCCCTGAAATTTTGAAATATTATTAATTTATTATAATTGTTAGGGATGTGTTTACTTCCCCTGAAATTATGAAAATATCAGAAGTAAAATTAGGGGGTGAAATCTCTGTCAATATTATATAAAACCAGTAGCACTTGTATTACATTTTAAATTTTATTGTTTTACAGTATCGCATCCCCTGAAATTTTCAAGTATTATTAATTTATTATAATTGCTAGGGATGTGTTTACTTCCCCTGAAATTATGAAAATATCAGAAGTAATATTAGGGGGTGAAATCTCTGTCAATGTTAAATAAAATCAGTAGCACTTGCATGACATTTTAAATTTTATTGTTTTACAGTATCGCATCCCCTGAAATTTTCTAGTATTATTAATTTATTTTAATTGCTAGGGATGTGTTTACTTCCCCTGAAATTATGAAAATATCAGAAGTAAAATTAGGGGGTGAAATCTCTGTCAATATTATATAATACCAGTAGCACTTGCATGACATTTTAAATTTTATTGTTTTACAGTATCGCATCCCCTGAAATTTTCAAATATTATTAATTTATTATAATTGCTAGGGATGTGTTTACTTCCCCTAAAATTATGAAAATATCAGAACTAATATTAGGGGGTGAAATCTCTGTCAATATTATATAAAACCAGTAGCACTTGCATGACATTTTAAATTTTATTGTTTTACAGTATCGCATTCCCTGAAATTTTGAAATATTATTAATTTATTATAATTGTTAGGGATGTGTTTACTTCCCCTGAAATTATGAAAATATCAGAAGTAAAATTAGGGGGTGAAATCTCTGTCAATATTATATAAAACCAGTAGCACTTGTATTACATTTTAAATTTTATTGTTTTACAGTATCGCATCCCCTGAAATTTTCAAGTATTATTAATTTATTATAATTGCTAGGGATGTGTTTACTTCCCCTGAAATTATGAAAATATCAGAACTAATATTAGGGGGTGAAATCTCTGTCAATATTATATAAAACCAGTAGCACTTGCATGACATTTTAAATTTTATTGTTTTACAGTATCGCATCCCCTGAAATTTTCAAATATTATTAATTTATTATAATTGCTAGGGTAGTGTTTACTTCCTCTGAAGTTTTGAAAATATCAGAAGTAATAGTATGTGGTGAAATGACGGTTAATATTATATAAGAACAGTATCACTTGCATACCACATTTTGTATTTTTTTCACAGTACTTTGTCCTTTCAAATATTGCTTAAATATATGTACTCTATTTCGTTTCTAAGATACAGAGACCCATTTAACAAATGATTCATTCTGTCTGTATCCTTGTCTGGATAACTATGAGCTAGTAATATTTTTTAAAGTGTATATTTTCAAACTGTTATTGTTATTATGTACCCTGTGCCCCTGAATTGATATACCAAATGACTTATTTTGTTTACTGAATTAGATAAAAAAGGTATTTATTATTGTTTCTTCGATTTTATCGAAATAAACCTAAACGAACGGCAGCGATCGACAACGAGCGGCAGCGAACGTCAGGGTTGTCCAACACTATTTTTCTTTCGAATCCGCTGCTGCGAATCCGCTGCTAAGTTCACTCTGATCCACTGTAGTGCATTTCTCATAGTAGTTATGAATACCAATGAGATGAATGCCTTTTACGGTGAACATATTAGTCAAATTTCCACATGGAAAATAAATAATAAGTCGTAATGATATCACCGTGGGATAAGTTATACCAGATTGCACTCATTTTAGTTATTAAATGGCCTTGTTAGCTCAATTAGTGCGGTAATGAAATTCTAGTTTGGTAATAATTTTCATTAAAACACTCAATGATATAACAAGGTTATTACATAATTAAAATGAGTGCGATGTGGTATACGGTGATACATAAAATTTTGTACGATATTCGTGGGATACTACATTATTAACGCACTATGTGATTCACAATATGTACGTTAATAATGTCTATACCCCACTTATATCGTAAATAACTATTGTAAACTCCTGGTCCAAATTATTGCAACATTTTTATTCTCAATATTTATTTTAAAACAGAATGATATATGAAATGTTCTTAAGATGCAAATGATAATTAAGGGTTCTATACATATGAAAATAATAACAATTAAGAGTCAATTCTTGTGTATTTTATAATTTTCCTGTCTTCACAGTTTTAATAGGGAAAAGTATAAATAAGTTTGAAAGTGTTTTAAGTATAATTTCAATTTAATTTAATGTTTCTGTATTTTGCTGTAAAATTAATATTAAATTAAGTTAGAAAATGAACATGATTGATATTTGTCTGAATTTGAAGTTATTTGGGCATTAATTCTATTGGCTGGAGGCTACAGTCAACGTCATGTGGCCAGGAATTAATCGTAGTACTCTAAGACGAGCTATAAGATGGGTTGAAGAAACTGGATCCAACACTGGAAGACACGACAAGGTCGTCCGAGATCAACGATAGAACTGGACGACAGATTTCTAACTCTATAAACTCAGAAAAGATGACAAATATCAAATGAAATGCTAAAAAACACATTCTCGAAGTTCGGACTGTGTCGATTTCTAGCCTTACGGTAAGAAAAATTCTGGATGAAGCAGGATTACGTTAATACATATATGAATTTTTTAAATAAAACTTTAAAAAATATATTAAACTAGAAGCAATAAAATCTTTAATCATGTTTTAAGCAACTGTTACATAAATAGTTGTTTCACATATCTTTTGGGAACCATAAAGAATCACTTTTATTTTGATATATGTCAAAGACTACTTTACGGCCGCATTTACTTCACGGCCCTTTTTACTTTACGGCCGCATTTACTTTACGAACTGAATTGTCAAATGTTTGGCTATATAGCAAATAAATTTAGTTTTGCATCGTAATTCAAAGGAGTATTACAAATCTGATGTGGCCAGCACATAACCTCTCGCTAGATATTTTACCTGGTTGGACGCATAAAACGAAAAATATTTTTATATACAAATACATATATTCACGTCTCACTACAAAATAATTCTCACATATATTTCCAAAATCTGTGGGATATTTTAATATAGATTATGTACATACATTTTCTTTATATTCAATATCCTGAAATTATCTTTTTATACTTTCGTTTTCTTTTTCTTTATATTCGTCATTTTTTCGCAAATTCCTTTTATATTCTTTTTTACGTATGTTCTTTTATATTATTGACTTTTTTATTTTCAAAATCTTCATAATGTTGTACAAATATTTTTGACAGTGGCATACAAATATTTTTGACAGTGACATTTATGTGTCAATTACAAACATTTGAATTTCTTGCCTTGAAGTAGTTTGATCCGAGATTTTTTACATCAAATTATTTTATATGCATTTCTTTATCTCTAAATCTATAGAAGATATAATAATGAATTTATATTTATCGAATAAAGAATTTACGTTCTTTAATATAAGTATTTACATAAACTTTCGATAAATAATATTTAGATAATTTTTTTCTTGTAACTACTACTTCCGGTTGTCCAATTGTTACCAGAACTTAACCAACTCTTCCCATTATTGTTATAAATGAACAATGGGCCCTATTCTGTAACTCGGTGGTTAATTTTTAATCACTGGTTAAAATTTATATCCAATAGATATTGATTTGACAACTAAAAATCCCTCTTTTTATTAGGTATATGTCAACATATTTGATTGGTTAAACAATTTAACCAATGGTCAAAAATTAACTACTGAGTTACATAATAGGCCCCAATATCAGATTATTGACGGTATAAATTTGTCATTTAACAGTTTATTTAGTTTCAGATTTGTTTATTTATTCGGAAGTTAAAATTTTAACCACAGATTGTAAGATTGGCCCTTAGTAGAGTTTTTTCGTCCATTAACAATTTTACAAACAAAAAATGTCAATTAATGCATATAACCATTAAATTCATTACTGTTTATATGCGATTTATAAATCCCTCAGTTAAATTCTGTACTATTCTGTGTTGTTAGTATGGTTGTAATTATTTTCTGTGTGCTGTGCCAGTTATAAATCCACTCATATGGTCACCTAATTAAAATAGTTCTTCTCCTCCTTGCAAAACAAAGCTTCTAAGAATAGAATCCTAGTTGAAAGCAATCAACGTGAAAATATTGGCATTTTCTTCCTTGAAAGAGATTGGTATCTACCCGGTTATTAAATTATAGCAGTGGTTTTGATTCACGGCGGTGTGCCGGTAGATTTAGTTTGAATGTACACGGAACATAAGAAGCTTATTAAGCGCTGAGGTTTGCCGGAAACCTTGGTTCGTCTACCGTGTGGTCAAGTTTCCACACGAGGAAAATTTACCCCACATCAAGGGTGAAATTCTAGCCTAGCAATTTGATTACTGAGACAAGGCGACGCATTGTGAAAGGGAATCATATTTGGAGACAAAGGTCTAATCTTGATGTGGGAATTGTCTACAAGAACATCAGCACAAATTAACAAGAATGTGATAGTATCAAAAAGGAAAACGGATATATTTACGCCATCTAAATTATACGGTATACGGATAAGTTTCATAAAGAAATCAGATATACGTGAACGAAACAATAGAATATGTATTACAATAGATAGCATTTTTTACATTATTATATGAAGGTCGCACTAAAATGAGCAGGTTTCACATTTTTCAGAAAGTATTTTAACCATGCACATATAAATTATATTCTATTGAAATATTGATTAATGAAAACAAACAACTGTAATAGTTATTTAAGCAACAATTGTGTAAATTAGTACTTTTTTGGTCGAGTGCGATGTTTTACGCATGAGGCATATATACAATTAAATATTCAAAAAATCTGATGTGGCCAGCACATTACCTTCTGTCAGTTCTATGTAATTTGTACAAATTTCATACAGAAAGTTCCTTACTAAAGATTATATTTCTTGTACATTACCTTCCGGCAGTTTCATGTATTTTATGCAAATTCCATATAGAAAATTTATAGCAAAAGATCCTATATTTGGAGTAAAATTATAAGACAAACACACTATATCAATTTAATTTGACACTGACATCTTTCAATCAGAATTTTCTTAATATAGTAGCTGTTTCCATAGCTATGGCTACTTTATGAAATTTAATTTCTTTATAATTTTTTAACTCTATATCCATTTAATATTAAATATAAAATGCAGTCAAATTGTATAGAGAATAAAATATTCTTTAATATTTATAATAACATTAAATGTGAGAAAATGATATTTAACATAGTTTTTTCAAGAAAAACTGTTAAAATCTTCAAATGAGGGTATTTCCGGTTGTCCAATTCTAACTAAAATCTAATCAGCTTTTCACATGGATGTAACGAAGAGAAATACGAAAGAATTATAATTTTTAGAATTGTAGCATGGAAGTTATCGTAGACGAAAATTTTGTTACACACACACACACACACACACACACACACACACACACATACGCACGCACACACGCACGCACACACACACACACATCATTGTAAAAATAGTAAAATCGTATTCTAGGGACCCTAAAATGTGCTTATTCATCAAAAACTCACCACCGAATTTTTTGACCAAAGACAATACCTTCCTTACCTAAAGGTGACGGAAGGTAAAAAGATGTGTATGTGCTTTTTCAATGTTTAATTGTACGAATGAATTCTGTGTACATGAATTGTAACAATTTATAAGATCTTACTGTGAGTGTGATAATGTCAGTGTTATTTTGTAAACATTATTTTGTGTGGTATATGTTATAGACCTTGAAGAAGGTGCAAGTGTGCATCGAAACGTTAGTGTTGTAAAAAGAATAAATGCTGTTCGACTGAGATTTCGGGTAATTGTTAACACCTTGTAATAATAATATTCAGAATGAAATTCAGAGTTTTACTACAGGCTCGAAATTGATGTAAGAGAAAAGCTCTCGCACGTTCTATAATTGACCTCCTTCATCAATACAATGTTCAATTTGTTTTACTTTTAAAAACATTTATCTTGTTTTGTAAGACTTCGTTATTATATGACTGCATGAGAAATTTGCATCGCTTACATTTAAATATACAGGGAGTTTCTCAACATGGGTCTGATCTTCAATATAGTTTGCGATATAAGGCAGTGACAAATAAGTTATTACGATTTGCTACCTCGAAAACTATAACCCCCGATTAGAGCTGGGCAAAGTACCGGAAAGTAGTACTTGAAGTACAAGTACCAAGTATCTTGATGTTTTTAAATGTACTTGAAGTACATGTACTTTTTTAGTTTCTAAAGTACTTGAAAGTACTAAGTACTTGAAAAAGATTATATGGACCTTAAAAGGTGATTGTTGACAAAAAGTTCCTTGCTGGGACTGCCGTATCACCTAGCGATCTCATGACGTAAAATTGACGTCATATGATCACCAAGCGATACGAGAAACTGTACCGGGATGTTAGAATGATGTTATTTTTGCATCTTGCGATCGCCAGGCGATACGCAAAGTTCCAGCACTGTAGTTAGGTAATACAAATATTATATGTATATGCAGTATACAGATTAGAATTAATTTATTTATGCCAAAAAAATTGCAAATATATATCTTTACTTTCATATTATCGCTGAAAATATATTTATTAATGAAATTCACATAATTATGTATTACAGGAATAACACCACACCACTGCAAAAGAAACATTGACAGACAAACAATTCTCATAACATGGTTAATTTTTTAATTATTCATCGATCTTCAACTACAAAATACTTCAAGTACATTTAAAGTACTTCAAGTACATTTAAAGTACTTCAAGTATTTAAAAATACTTCAAGTATTTTTCATTGTACTTCAAGTATTTTTCCAAGTATTAAGTACCAACTACATGTAAATAGAAAGTACTGAAAGTACTTGTAAGCCTAATAAAGTACTTTTCTTGCAAGTGTTGCCCAGTTTTGCCCCGATATTATCAACAGACGTTTAATTTTAAATGAGCATTTAAAGAACAAATGCATTTCGATATGGTATGTTATATGTAATTTCTAATATTGCAACCTGATTTTCAATGTGCTTATTTTTGATAAATGCTCATTTAAAATTAAATGTCTGTTTATAATACCGGGATAAGAGTTACGACGTCTATAAAATGAGACTTTTGTTTACATTTCAGAGGCCAAATCAGATGTGCTTTTGTTAAAAAAAATCAAATAATTGTATTAAGTTAAATGTGGCCACCATGGCCAATAATAATTTACATATCATTTCGTTACTATTAGAACTTGAGAAAAATGTTTCATATAAAATTTTATTGTTTTTTTTTATGGTCTATTTGCTGACTTAGACAAAATTTTGTTCGATCACTATCTTTATCAATTTTTCTTCGATTTTAATAGAAAGTGGCCTCTTTCGTTGAAGTTCAGACCTATGTTAATTAAGCTATTTTACTCATTTAGGTCAGTACTAAATGCCCTTAAAATTTTTACCCGATTTGGAAAACACCCGGTATAACTATACCTAAATAAAGAAAAAATTCCACACCGTAATTTGACAGGAATTTAGAATTTAAATTTGATATTATCAGAAATTAGTGGATAAAATAAATAAATGTGGGAAATTTCTCCACTGGTGTTAACCATTCCTCGAATTCTCAAACATCATTTTCTTACACAAGCGACGTTTCGGTACACTCTTTACTTTCATTTAGGTACGTAAGTGAGATTACAAAAATTCACATACTCTCTGTACACAGAATACATTCGTATTTCGTAAATAAAATCTCACATTTTGTAAGATATTTGTAGATATTTATAAATAATTAATTAATTAGTAGGTATTACATAAAGCATGTTGTAAATAAAATAATGGTGTTTGAGGAGTTAGTTCTGTTATGTACCGTTGCTTGTACGGAGCGGCAATGGTAGTAAATAATAGCTATTTGTGTATTAAGAGCGCAAAATGGGACATTGTCGATTGAGAGGTTGTTGACGCGCGACGCAGGAGCGCGACATTCTCTCGAAATCGACAATGTCCATTTGCGCTCGAAACACACACAATATTTTTTCTACAGTCCTCCACCATAACAAAAATAATAATAAAATGTACACTTTGTACTTCCAGTACTACTCAATAGTTTTGCAGTGAAGATAGGAACGTATTTAAATATGAATAAGATATTGTTTTGGCTTTCGGTTTTTCAAAAAAAAAAAACAATTTTGTAATGAATATTATAAATTTTTGTATAATTTATTTGTTTCAAGTACATTAAGCTGGTGCAGTGGAAAGGTGGATGTCCATTAGGAGCGTTCACGCCAAACCTTTGCAGGTGGCAGCACAACTGTTCACACAATTTATTTTATATTTAATTTTAAATTATCGTTATTTTCCATTCTTCTTGAGCTATTGCTTCAATCTAATCTAAGCATTGTATACTTTCGTTTTTGTAAATAAATGCCCTACTTTATTTTCACAGCAGTGCGGCATTTTGTTTGGTTATGTAATATACCGACAGCGCAGTTATATGTCAGATTGACTTGTGAAGGTGGTAAACGTGTAATTACAGTGCCATTAGTTCCTGACTAAACGTTTCTATTAAGAATGTAGACAAGTGACATTTCTCAACATTGTATAGTTGGAAATTTGGACAGCGAGCGTTTTTTCTACTTTGTCGCGCATGAGCGGCAAAGTGACATTTTGCGTTGACAAAAGAGAGCGCAAATGGCTACTTTGTATATAGACTGTAGAAAAACAATATTGAGATATAGTGGTGTGTTCTTTCTACGTGGCTATATGTATCCATTTACAGGTTTGAGTGTTTTCTAACAATATTGTAAGAGTAAAGTACTTTTCGGGAACTTGATAGGTGTATTGAAAATTATGTATAAAGAAAATAAAAATGTTTTAATGTGGAAGGGAGGCATATATTATGAACAATTTGACGTGCGAGTATCTAAACGCCGGTAGTGTGATAACTCTGTAGCTGTAGCTAAAGAGTATTATTAATGCCTGCATTTCATTTCCTAACCTCGTATCAGAGTTAGCACGCAAGCTTTTTATCCATTCGAAGCTTATCGTCCAGCGAACAAAAAGTACAGCTTGCCCTTGTTGCCGGACTAAGTTGCATTATCTCGCAATGCACTTTTAGTGGAATTAAAAAAGGTAATAATTTTAATTCTGTTATATTTTATCTTCAATCAGCGGAGTATGCTGTATTTTCTCAGACTTTGAGGTGCTAATGTAATTGTTTTTAAAATTATATTACTTGTTTGCAAACATTGCGTAGAATAAAATTTGCATTTTTACGTAATATAGGTACTTTCATTATAAAATATTAATTTACTACATCGCTTTTATTACTATAATTTACATACTTACGTACGAGTATCAGTTAGCTAGTGAAACTATTTTTCCACTATAATTATTTTATAATTATGTATGTACACATACTGCCAAATAAACAGTAGCCAAGAAATTTAAGAGAAATAAAATTGGACATACATATTTTAGAATTAAATTATTTTTATTCAACACCGACTCTTAATTACTTGTTACTATGGTTATTTGAAATAACTAATGTACAACATTAAACACTCCGTGAGAGATTATTTTAGAAGTCACGGTGAAATTATTACTAATTTTTGTGTTCTTTTTAATATAAAGAAAAAGCAATTTTACAAAATTATTTTATTTTTGAAATAATTTAACATTAAGAAACTTATTTATTTAAATTAATATTAACATTTATGCTAAAATAGGTTACTTATCTTTACTCAATGACAACTGTCATGTACGGCTGATGAAGCGAAAACTAGAAACGAGTTGGTGGTTACTTGCTTCGGAAATTAAATTAAAAGATGCTGCTTGTGCTTCTAAGTGAATACGTTGTAAAGGAAAGTACCCATTTTCACCCATTTTAATATGTTTTTCTTTCAAATAATTTCCAATGACATAATAATTATTACAACAATTTTTTTCAATAACAATATAACAAAACCATTCAATGGCTACTTTGTAATTTAAAATACTACATTAATTGACTTGTCAGTGTCAAACGGTGAATGAAAACAAAAATGATTTAAGAAGTTTTTAAAAACGTGTTGGATAAAACGTTGTATTACACTCGTGTGGAATGTATATTAGTAATTAAAGAAAATTAAGCCACTCACCCTGCGGGCTACGTGGCTAAACTTTTTCTTTCGTGACTAATACTCGTATTATACATTCCACACACATATAATAAATAACTATTATCTCGCTCTAACTTAAGTTTACCAGGTTACTATTGTAGGCAAGGTAGCAATAGTTTTCTTTTTATTTGTAGAGTTTTAGCCGGACATTAGATTTAATTCTAATTAATATCAGTGATGATCCTATTGTCTGTTACTTGCAGTTTCAACGATCTTATTGTTTATTTTATTATTTATGCATTCGATAAAACCAATCGTTAAAGCAAGAAATCCATTCTTCTTGAGACATTTGACAGACCATGTTTTCGAAGGCTTCAACCTCTTCATTTGCACTTGTATATCGGAAACCATACAAAAAATCATAAGGTTCAAGGTCAGGACTATATGGTGGGTGCTCCAATAATGGGGTATGTGACCATAATTGAATTTCAATATATAAGTCATAATATATAAAAACTAACCACTATAGTTTCTCATTATAATAATAAAAATTAAACATTAGTTTGTAATAATATTGTTATTAGCAATTTAATGTTTTGGAGAAGGGATCTGTGACGTCGATAGGGTAAAATGGTAGAAGAAGACAGTTAGACTGAGATAAATGTATTGTGTTAGGTCATGGAGTGGCGAAATTGAACAAAGAAAAATCTTCGGAAAAATCTAAATGCACACGTTCACTCGTAAACACACCTGACTGCAAGCGTTGGTGTAGTAAACATAACTAAACAGAACTAAATCAGCTGATTCATGTATGCCAAGTAGGTTACTCTGAAATATTTTTCATAAAAAAAATTTATTGGAATATGATTGTTATTATTATCCAAGAAAAAACTTCCATAATAATCCTCCAGAGTCCATACTAAATTTATCAATTCGTTTATCTTTCGCATAGCATATATTATGTACACGATCACGTGATATCTGTCACTTAAGCCAGCTGTCACTTTCGCCATTCCATAACCTACCACAATATATCTATCTCAGTCTAACTATCTTCTTCTATCATTCAACCATACCTACGTCACAGATCCCTTCCTCAATTTTTTAATAATTATTTTCTCGTAAACTATGAATAATTAATCGATTTAAAAAAATACGGGTATTTTATTTTTTGGTCTAGTATCATATATGTAAAAATCAAAATTTGATCACATACCCCATGCCACCTTTGATTCTTTTAAATAGGCTTTAGTTTGCGCAGCAGAATGTGAGGATACATTGTCCTGATGCAGTACTAATTTACTTCGAGGCCTATTTTCACATACTTTTTCAAACACCCGTGGCAAACAAATTATTATGTACCAATTAGAAGTTACTGTTTTCCTATCTTTTAACGCAATATTGACAGTAGGACCGGATTTTGAGAAAAAGGAGGCAATCAATTTTGTACCAATACTTCAAACTCGTTTTACTTTGACAGGATTTGGGTCTGTTGGAGAAACCCATTGAGCTGATTGTTGTTTTGTTTCAGGGTTAAAGGCATACATCCATTATAAAATAATTACAGTTATAATATCATACACTGCTTTAGATTTACCTCGTTGTACTTTTTAAATGTTTTAATGCACTATTCCATAGGATGTTGCTTTTGACCATCATTTAAATTAATAGGTATCCAACGATGACAAACTTTCCTGTCTTTTAGATGATCGAGCAAAATTTTATTTATAGCAGTCATTCCAATGCCTAAAGTAGCCCGTATAATTCTGTATATGACACGATTGTCTTCTTTAATCATTGTACGAATAGCAGCTATGTATGTTTTCATCCGTAACTGCAGATTTTCGCGTAAATCGTCATTAAGAGAAACTCAATGAAATTTATATTCATTGTACCACCTGTAAACAGACCTGGTACTAGGTGCTTAATTTCCAAAAGCATCCCGAAGCTTTTCGATGCATTGTTTTGGAGAGAGCGAACTTTTAAAATCGTGGCTACGAAATTTTCTCTTTAAAACTGCATGAAAAATCTAATGTAGCCAGCACACACACACACACACGCACACACACACACGTACGCGCGCACGCGCGCACACACACACGCACGTGCGCGCACACACACACACACACATACACACACATACACACACACATACACACACATACACACACACACACATACACACACGTACGCGCGCGCACACACACACATACACACATACACACACACACACACACACACACACACACACACACACACACACACACACACACACACACACACACACACACACACGGACGGCCATCATCGTAAAAATGTTATAATCGGATTCTAGTGACCTTAAAACGTGCTTATTCACTAAAATCTGGATATGTGGTTTTTAGCATGAATTCAATAGGTTTCTTAGCGAGAGGTAAAAATTACTGATAACAGATAACGAAGTGTATCAAAAACTGCCTTGGTACCTAAGGACAAATTTTTGTTTTGCCATGAATTTATGTTTCGTAGCTATTTTTTTCAGCAGTGCATACAATTTCTAGCGTAAAATAACTGAAAATGGTTAAATATCGCAAAAATGTAAGATGTGTGCCTCTCGGGGTTTTTGCGATTTTGATCAGTTTGAAGGATATCTTTATTTTTGCTCTAGAATCGAATGGCAATTTTTTTTAGCTCGTATCTCGCTCCATTTTTGTTTCATAGCCCAGAAATGGGTTTTAAATGCAAATAATTCCACGACAAACAGATATCGACCTGCAGTTTGAAAATGTGGAATCAGCAAATATATAAGTATTGGTATTTCGAAAATTTTAAAGGTTTTGAAGAAAATGATTGTACCTAGTTGAATTTTCAAGACTAACATATCACTGCTGTGTGATATGTGACATGTCGCAGCCGCAACCCTACCGGTTAAAAACTAATTTAATTTTTTTATGTTTTATCATTGCTTTGGTCAGTTTTTATACACGTGAAAACATTACTGAGTATGACTAATCCTTATACTTTTTACTAAATTACTTACAACTAATTCCAAACAAATTTTATTAGTCTATAAAATGAATAAGTTTTGTTGGTATAAATCGAAGTGAAGTCGTTAAATAAAACTTCTTTCCGCTCTTTTACGCTGAAGCACTCAAATTTTACTTTTATTGCGAAAGTTGCCATATTTTGAGAGGCTCTAACGATCTAAATGAACGGTCCGGACAGCTTGTACATAAAAAAGATTCCCTGGGCTGTGATAGATTCCGTGGGTAGTGGTGTGCGACAGCCGCGGTGAGAAGCGTAGATATAGTGCCCTCAACGAGGCATGCCCGGCCGAGTCCTTTAATGTGTGTCAGCTTCAACTTCATTCTAAAATGGAGTCGTTTTCATCTCATGAATGCTGATAAATGTATGCGTTAGCACTGAGTATTGTGCCTAAATGATACAGAATACAGAACTGGTAGAGAAAGCCCTGAATTTCAAAACTTTGATTATTGTAATTTAACCATAATAGTTTGTGTTGTGGATCGTTATAATGACACATATCTTTGCTTTAAATTATTTTGAAACTATGTATACATACATATATCGAATATAATTATACCGATTTACATGTTTGAGGCTTTGAATGTTTGCATTTATTAAAATATGTAATAATAATAATAAATATTGAAACAATAATAATTAATTGGAAAATAGGGCAGTTGCAAGAATTTTTATATGCCTTCTAAATATTAAATTTAAAAAAAATTCTTTAAATAGTATCAATTTTGAAAATTAGATATTAGATATTTTACAAATAATTATGTGTAATATTTTTAAAAAGTCACCTAGTCTGAAACAGAATGTAACATCAAAGTTCATACAGCACTGGTCATAGCTATTAACATACCTAGGAATGTTATGTATATCATAACAGCCGCACATGTCGGTTTGACATCTAAAGCTTGTTATGATTAATAACATCCGTGGTTTGTTCAATAGTTTATCGGTTTCAGAAAATGAAGACTGTATTAATAAATATTATTTTTTGAAATTTTCTTGTTAATGCCTTCTTTCAGAATGCTATGATTAACAGAACATTTTTTTTTTGACATATGTCAATATGACAAATATTCAAATTATGTGCTTTATTCGTCATGTTTATTATTTTAGAATAAAGTATACCGTATTTAGAATGATACACTAACTTTATCTGTATGTATTAATGAAGGGCTATATACTTTTATTTTCATTTTGTAGACTGTTGGTGACAAATCAGTATGGTAATAATATTACCATACAGATAGTTGCTTAGTTACCAGCCTACTTTTGTACATGTAAACAATGGATTAATATCCTGAAACCGGTAAACATATAAACTATCGCCTACTTTTCTTTATTTGTATAAATATAGGTGATGGACAGATGGACAATCGGTTTTCCTTGGCTATGAATGAACGACGTGTTGTATGTAATGTTATGTTACAGGAGTGAGGGGTTGTATTTCATTACTATTTCTGGCTACAATCTTATAAATAAATAAATAAATAAATAAATAAAATAAATATATTATCTCAGCATGTTACCCATTGCTGGGTGTGCCAATTTGCTTTGTACGCAGAATTCGGTAATTTTGATGACAAATTCGTATCATGCGCGCGTACCAGGCGTCACCTCACGGGCACTCTTTGCTGGCGTGGTGAGTGCACCACAAGGGTCAATTTTGTGCCATTTAAAAAGCGAAATATTTGGCGTCGGTCGGTATGGAACCAGGTTCTCCAGATTCGCGACCTGACACTCAGACCCCCAATCTTATTATTTAATTATTTACGAGAATAACAACAAATTAATTTTTTATTACCATGTTAACTTTCATTTAAAAAACTTTTGAAAATGTAAAACCGGCCGTTGGAAAGAATTCTAAGCTTTCGAAAGTAAATTATTATTGTCTTTGATCGAATTATAATAGCTTTATGATTAAATAACATCTGAGGGGAAATTAACAAAGCTGTACTAAATTTGCGTTGTTCAGTTTAATTCAACAAGACGTTTAATGTGGGATGAGACATTAAAGCCAGAAGATAAAGCAATGGGTATCTTTCCAGATGAAAAACTCCCACCAAGTAATGATCAGAAATGACCCATTTTTCGTTAAATCGCCTACGAAGTCAAGTAGGAAAATGGGCAGTAAATATGTTCACTTTATGTCATTGTGGTCAAGAACAAACAACGTACTCCAACTTAGAAGAGGAGTGCACGAGAAAAGATCTGGCTTAAGGCAACACCAGCTGCTATAAACTGTGAAATTTTTTGGATGAATATTATTTAGATAGGCCACTTCTCTGCCAGGTTTTGCGAACGGTTTTTCCTCTGGCATGAAGAAGAGAATCTTCGGAGAAGATGCATCCTCTCCGTCCTATTTAATGCCGGACGATGCATAAGGTATTTTCCATAATTTTCAAATTTGACTAATAACAAGCTCAGCTAACTCACTCCATGTGTTCCGGATGCGGTATTTCGCTACCGAAAATCGGTCACTTTAATATCTAAGGAATGAGAAATATTTGTTGTAATATTTTATATATTTATTGTGTATTAATTATTTATATTAGGTATATGGTTTGGACACGAATAATAATAATAATAGTTTAATTCTGAAAACGAGCGCCATCTCTGTAATAATATAAGACATATGTCGTACTAGCTGCTATTTAATTTAGTTATACATTTCTAATAAATAATCGGTTGCCATTTAAGCTAGAAACGATTTAATACAAATATAAGTAGCTACTGTTAAATATAAAAAGTGACATCTTATTAAATATCTTTAGGTTTAAGGTCATAAGATTCCTGATATACTCATAATCAACGGTAATATTGACAAATCTATATCTGCACTCATTTTTACATGCTTGTGGCAAAATGTAAAGTTTTATAAGTAAATAAAATAAACTGTTAATGCAATTGATTGGAGAGTTGATTAAATGATCAGACTGACCATCTTATACAGATAACAATTTATTCTGACGCTATCAACTTTTCGATTAGGTGCTAATATTGTGTAATCTTCTTCAGGGCTAAAGTGCATAGTCAATGACAAAACTATTGTACCTACAACACTAGGAGAAGAAGCCTAGTGATCGATAACAGTGAAGCGCGCGATACGCGGGCGACGTGAGGCCGACTGTTAGGTAAATATAGGGAGATAAGCGTAATTACCCACGTATTGTTATATATTATAAGTCACGATAATATTCCAGAAGGTGTTAAGAGCAACTATATAACCGACGGACGTGTGTGCGCATTCATTCATTCATACACATACGGGCCTATTCTGTAACTCAGTCGCTAATTTTTAACGACTGGTTATAATTTTTAACCTACCAAGGGCCCTATTCTGTAACTCGGTGGTTAATTTTTAACCACTGGTTAAAATTTTTATCCAATAGATATTGATTTGACAACTAAAAATCCCTCTTTTTGTTATATGTCAACATATTTGATTGGTTAAAAAAATTAACCAATGGTTAAAAATTAACCACTGAGTTGCAGAATAGACCCCCAAGTATGTTGATATATAACAACAAAAATGGACTTTTAGCTGTCAAATCAATATCTATTGGATAAAATTTTTAATCAGTCGTTAAAAATTAACGACTGAGTTACAGAATAAGCCCGATAGAGTGTTAGTCGTCAGAGGACATTTACATAGACAGTAACAAGTAAGGTGTTAGTGAGTTTGAGAAGCACAGCAGTATTGTGGTGAGCGTATGCAGTTTGGTGGAATACTCGGGAAGTTACTTAGGGTATATTCCAAAAATAAAAAATTATAACCAAAACCATGGTTTCGGTTACCGACTGGTTGCAGTAACGTGACTATTATTATTGAAACATTTCGGTTACTTTCGCTGTAAACCTAAATTATGGAGCGGAACATTAACATACTTAGAATGTAAACTGTATCAATTAGTTAATAAATAGTATCTAACCACACTAACCTATTAAATCTGACATGTTATGAAAAAGGACAGAAGACGTTACCGACAAAACCGAGTAAAACTATGGTTGCATTGGTGCGCTTCGGTTGCAATCACTTTAACCGGTACCATATTTCATATATATACAATTTGAGATTATTGGAACACTCTTGGTTAGCCACGGTTAAAATTTGTTATTTTTCGAATATACCCTTAATTATATTTGTAGTCTTAAAATAGTATTTAATAATTGTTTAATATAAGTAATCGTTGTTGTAATTATCTTTTTAATTTTATTTATCGTCTTAATAAACATCTATTTTATTTAATAATAATTGTCTAATAATTACACTTCACACAAATAAATAAAACGTTACAGTATTTACATTGACTGCTCGGTAGCCCTGAAGAATAATACAATAGTAATCGAAACGTTTAGTTCGTTATAAAACTGTTTAAAAATTGAAAATTTATTTATATAAAAAATCCGTAGAGTATCTATTTTGTACCTCTAGTCTTTTTTAACCATACGCGAAAAGAATATATCCATTAAAATACATAGAGAAGGCTGTTTGTGAATGCTTCCATCATTTTTATGTGTTGTGTTCTATCAGAATACATGCAGAATTTATATTCATCGCTCTAAATGGCAAAAACTAAGGCAGCAAACGAGTTGTGCTCTTGAAAACTGCGTTAGGGTTTTTCTCCCTTATATGAATTCGTAATTTGTTTCAAAGTTTCACGCGTTAGATTTATGAGTGTATAGTGGGTAACTGTAAGTAGAGAAGTAGAGTACTTTATAAAACGATATTGTTTTATATCTGACTTGTTTACTGCAACTTCTTACCAAGTTTGTTGCATTGTGCAAAGCTTTGAAACTAGTTTTGTTTATGAAACAAATAACTATAATCTTGAGATTTTGGTTTGAACTTTACTTCACTCAAATTGCAGGATAATGTTTCTTGAGACGTTCCTTACATTTAATTAAACCAAATGGAAAATTGCACTATAAACAAAACAAGACTCATTTGTAATTTATGTATATCTTTCTGAAAATTTCCAGATAGAATATTGTGGAACAAAGACTCAAATTTTTCACGTCTTTTGAATTAATACAGTTCTCTTCATATGTTTTATTTGTATTATTTTATTCTTCTGTTTGGTGGGGAGTTTTGTCAAAGATAAATTAAATATCCATAGACAGTACAAAATTAAATTTCTTGTTTTTTTTTTTGGCCAGCACATTACCTTCCGTCAGTTTTATTTATTTTGTACAAATTTCATACCGATATTCTCGTAAAAGATTCTATTTCTTTTCGTACATTACCTTCTGGCAGTTGTATGTATAGTTGGAGTAAACGATCTATGATTCTCATTCTAGAATCTGTCAATTGGCCTTTATAAAGTTTTATGGACCGTACCCAAAATTTGCGTTCAATATGTTTCCTAATTATGTACTTTTAAATCTGTTGTAAAATAATAATGCGTTTTAAATGAACTTCTTCTAACATTAATTTGAAAAAATTGAAAAGAGTTTAAAATATATCTGTATTCAAATAATAATGCATTTTACATACCCTTCATAAAAGGTTGTAAACCCTGCATAAATTAGTTTCATATTGTTTCCTCCAACTATAATCTATACAGAAAGGTTCTAGAAAAGATCCTATATTTCCAGCAAAATTATAACACAAACATACTATGTCAATTGTACTTGACACTGACACCTTTCAATCAGAATTTTCTCAATGTAGCAGCTGTTTACAAAGTTATAGCATAGCTGGCTAATTTATGAAATTTAATTTATTTATAATTTTTTAACACTATATCAATTTAATAAGAAGTATAAAATGCAGTCAAATCGTATAGAGGATAAAATATTCTTTATTATTTATAATAACATTAAATGTGAAAAAATGATATTTAACATTGTTTTTTCAAGAAAAATTGTCAAATTAGGGTACCTCCGGTTGACCAATTATAACCAAAATCTAATCAGCTCTTCATATGGATGTAACGAAGAGGAATTCGAAAGAATTCTAATTGTAGTATTACTGTTATCGCAGGCGAAAATTATGTCACACACAGGCACACACACACACACACACACACACACACACACACACACACACACACACGTACATACACACATACATACACAGACACACACATACAAACATCATTGTAAAAATAGTAAAATCGTATTCTAGGGACTCTAAAACGTGCTTATTCATGAAAAACTTTTTTGACCAAAGACAATACCTTCTTTACTTTAAAGGTGACGCAAGGTAAAAAAAAGTAACATTGGCTATGCCATAAGGTCAGTTTCCAATGTTCAAATATGTGCCACAAAAGTAACTTCTGTGGTGCTCTATTCACAACAAAATTGAGAGCCCATACGGTAACGCCTTTTGAATTCCGTCTAGGAAGTGAATCTGCATTTTTTGTAAATAATAATAATTGCAAACACTGAAGCAAATATGAAAATGACAGGCTTTGCATTTGTTTCTATTAACCAATTTTTTTGCAATGTTGCTGAGACATGCTGGATTTATACAGCGTAAGCCGTAACGTAAAGTAACGTACCGTGGCGTATTGTAACGTATCGTAACGCGTGATTTTTCTAGGCTATTTTATAAAATAAAAATTACGGTACATTTTCGTGAAAGTATACTAATGCTCTGTCAATACAAGTGTAGTGTACATCAGATTTGTATTTATCAGGTTCGTAAGTTTATTCGCAATGCACTGTATTTCATATATATTTCCATTTAATATATTAATCTAAACTTTGACACATGACACATGTCACTTATGTCAGTCAAAGTCACACAACACAGACAATTCGTAATCTAGTAATTTTTATATTTATATCCATTTAATTTATTAATTCCAAGTTTGACATACACACAAAAACAGACTATAGGACCGGGCAATAATAATTTTCGTAATATCGCAAAGCACCGTAACGTGCCGTAACGTAGAAAGATAAAAGTTGGCGATCTTTGGGTTTTTGACACGTTACGGCACGGTACGTCACGTTACGGCTTACGCTGTATAAACCCAGCATTAGCAGCTTTCTTACAGAATATAATCACCCCGATTATATCCGAAGAATTTTGTATAATATTTGTAATTGTACATCGAAAACTTATAAGACGGTTATACGGTAAACGGTTAATGGTGAAACGATTAGTTTATGGACCCCTACTTATTAGGCTGTTTTCACTTATTTTGGTTTATACTATACGCCCCTGTATTTCGCTATTTACAAAATCGGCTTTATAGAAATTATGAGGTATTCCCAGAACGATTAGAATTTGATTTGTAGCAACGTAGCATGTTAGTCGTTCATTATATCCGTACTAATATAAATAAATATATCATTCTCCCCTTTCCGTAATTATGGGGCTAATAAATAAGTAGAGTAAGGGCAGGAGCCCGAGCCACAGGTGAGAGTGAGCGTAAATATTTTGTAAAATTTATTAGGCAAACTGTTCCAAAATCGGGGCTGCAGGTTATGTAGCAGGGCAGGGGTTGCTATGGAATTGACAAACGGTTTAACTGAGGTTTAAATTCCCTGCTTATATTACTCCATCAATTATTGCAAGTGATTATCCTGACGGGCAAATCCGATAAAAATTCCACTTTATTTGCCAATTTAAATTACCTACATTCAAACTAACAAACGATTACAAATGGCTACACGATTTATTTCTCAAATTTAAACAATTTTTATTTGGCACTTCTAATTTATTAACTCTTATGTTTTATAATTTTTTTAGTTTTGCGCCTGCGTCAATTGCGCATTCCCAGCAAACACAGTTACGTCCATAGTATGAAATATAGACATAACTCGTATTATATGTTACATACCGAATAACATCCCTGGAAAGTACATGTATAGACCTATGTCCGCAACATGGTCTATGAGACATCACATCCCATGTATTTAGATATTGTAACGTAAATGGTATATAACAAAAGTATATCACTTCTTTGTAATTATTTGAATATACTACTTACATTGTGAATTTTTATACCTGTTACTTCTTTTTAATCCTAAATTTAAATATTAAATATTATGAAGGATGGTAGGAAAATGTGTAGGTATTAACTACAAATCATATATATTTAAATATGTAGTTTATTACAATACTTATATTACATATTTATTACAATAGAAATTAAATATAAAACAACTTAATGAATCGATTCTGTTCACATCTGTAAGTCGCAAGATCTGTAAATATGAACAAAATCGCACCTAAAGCTGCCACCCTTATGTATAATTTTATATTAATCAACCAGAACAGGTGTGTTTTGTCATTTTTTACAGATTTACAGATCTGTAAAACATACAGATGTGAACAGAATCGACCCATAAATTTCACCCAGACTAGGTCAATACAATTTATTAATACAATACGTAAAATATATAATATGTAATGTGTATAAACGTTTTTCATTTGAAATTCTAATTTTATAGTATTTTAGTTTGAAATTATTATTTCAGGTTATCTAAATTTTCATTTTCGTTCAAGAATGAAAATAGACTACATAATGAATATATAGTTACATAAACAAACTTACCGTATGGCATGCCGATTTTGCCATGAAATCAAAGAATTAAAGTATACACACTACATAAAACATAAACAAATACTGCAATGGCTGCAAAAGTAAAATGCGTCGTTGTTAAACCTCTGCACACCTGGCTTGGACAGACAGAGACCTTGGTCACATAAATAGACCAATTAGATTTGGAATAGATGACACGTGATGAATGCGCTACGAATATATTATAAATACGGTAACATGTATATAGTTATAGGTATGTACCAGGTCCAATACCAATGTGACATACCGACAATATCATTTACAGTGTCTTGAGAGATGTCCGACATGGTATATGTATATGACGTTATAAGTACGTAAATAAATTATATACTATATAGGTTTCAGATATCACATATCTGGTACATACATGTTAAAACTGTGTTTGCTGGGTTTATGACAGATGTTAAAATTCTAACCTACAAAAATGTGCGTTCTGCAGAGAAAGACGACGAAATACTAAATGAACTTGTTCAATAATTTGAATTTGTGTATTTATATTATTTATCAATTATTATTTATAAATATTTCAATTTCACCCATAAAAGTTGGGTTTTATGAAATGCAATTTCTAATTTTAATTTCCTGCGTAAATGATAAACGACGAAACTAACTAAAAAATGTACCTCAAGACAACGTTTTATACATTCATTGCTAGGAAATTGTTGATATATTATTTCCTACTTTTGTACACATCAACATCAGATTTTCGTCGTATTATTGTACTCACGTGTGTATACATTTTTTCAGAATGCCCGCTTTGTGCTCGAGCTGCTACTCTTCTCTTTTTAAAAAGTTGATTTTTCGATTAAGATTAAAGAAGAATGATTTTCCTGAAATATTTTTTTACTTTGAAAATTTTCAATCATTTCAAGTGGTATTTTTATTAAATATTTGATTACAAAAGTACTTAAACTCTTATAAAAAATGAATACGTTTTTAGGGGTCAAAATTGGAAATACAATTGTTTATTTTGTTACGGTCACTTTGACGAACCTCAGTTAAAATTTTAAATAAATAAGCATTATTAAATTGGATATTAACCGCAATGATAAATTTATCATTTGACAGTTTTGTCCGTTTATCTGGCAGTTAAATTTTGAATCATTACAAAATTGTTCATCTCTGATTAAACTGTCTGTTAACTTAACTGTTAGTTACAAAGAGAAATGTTGCATCGAAAATTTGGCTTGTCTATAACAATAAAACAATCACGTAGTTTCTACGATTCAGCAGCATACATTGCTGCCTTCTTCAGTGAAAAACAACAACCGCTTGAACAATAGCAAAACCGCCAAAGATATGTAACAAAATGTTTTGAAAATTGTTTATAAATGTATTGACTTTAGTGGAAAATATGTTTAGAATGAAATACTGTACTTTTATATTAAGAAATTGAGTTTCAGGCAGTGTATGCTGCCGAAACGTTATTTTAAATTAAAATAAACAGAACACAAAATAAAAGATTGTTTTATTGTTAGCCTGGTTTATAGATTACACAGAATAGAATAGAATAGAATAGAATAAATAATGGAATAGAATAGGAATAGAAATTTTTATGACCATTTATAGATTGCGTAGACTAGAATTGTTTGGAATAGAATGACGTCACTTTTGTTACACTTTTACACTAAATAAACTTTATTTATTAGTTATTTAAGCGAGTAAATAATGTCATTGTTTGTTTTTGCTATAAAATATGGTATTTCTGCAGAAAAACAGTGGTTTACATTAAATCTTTTAGTTAGGGGATGGGCCAAACGCAATTGAGTCGCACAAATAGTATCGGAGCAAGCCGACTAGAATAGAATAGCAGAAAAAATTCCATTCCATTCTATTCTATTCCATTCTGTGCAAGTTTAAATGTGTCCATGCGTTTACATTGGTTTATATTTCTATTTCCTGTGCGATTCTGTTCTATTCTATTCCATGTATTCTATGCAATCTGTAAATCAGGCTTTATGACTTTTGAAATATTTTTAATAATTTGTTTTTACAACTTATGCTTATCGAAGCTGTTTTTCGTTTTAACTAACACTTACTGAGTTTACATGCAGTTTTCAAACCGTTTTCAAAACGTTTTTAGTTTTGAAAACGCCATGTATACAGTGTCAAAACGGCTTTCAGTTATCTCAAACCAAAACTAAAATGCATGGGTTTGACTTGAAAATTAGTTTCAAAACTACTCATGTACACACTTTAAATTCAGTTTCGATTTTGCGCATGCGTACATAGCGTAACGTTTACGTCGCTTTGTGTTATTTGGTGTTACTAACCTACAAATAAACTGACAGTTGTTTAGTTTTAGTACGTAATGGTATAAAGTAGAAAAAATAATTGGAATAATGGCAAAACGCAGACTTTGAAGTGAAGAGGATCTGTCACTTACATCAGCCAATTCGCAAGCGCTGAAACTATTTTAAAATCAATTTGTAAACCTGTTTTGAAAATTGCAAGTAAACAGTTTCGCGTAATTTCGAATGAAAACTGAAACCATTTTGAAAACTGCATGTAAACATATACTGAGTTTACATGCAGTTTTGAAACTGCTTTTAAAACGTTTTAGTTTTGAAAACGCCATGTATACAGTGTCAAAACGGTTTTGAATTATCTCAAACCAAAACTAAAATTCATAGGCTGGACTTGAAAACTAGTTTGAAAACTACTCATGTAAACACTTAAAATTCAGTTTCGATACTACGCATGCGTACAGAGCATAACGTTTCTGTCGCTTTGTGTTACTAACCTTCAAATATACTGACAGTTGTGTAGTTTTAGTGCGTAGTGGTACGAAATATAGAAAATAATTGGAATAATAGCAAAACGAAGTATTTGGAGTGAAGAGGATCTGTCCTTACATCATCTAAATGCGCATGCGCCGAAACTGATTTCAAATCAATTTTTAAACTTGTTTTGAAAACATGCAGTTTTGCATAATTTTGCCTGAAAACTGAAACCATTTTCAAAACTGCATGTAAACGTAGTAATAGTAAGTATAACCAAATCTTTAGAATTCCATTAATACCTCGTGAAAAAAATTGAAGTGTGATTTTTTTCGTGCAGATTACATAATCTGCCATAAAAAATAATTTTTTTTTAAAAGAAGTTTGATAAGGTCATCTACGAATTGTATGAATTAAGATTTTCGTTTAGTCCATCCTGTCAAATTCAATCGTGTCGTTTACTTAGATTTTATTAGGGCACATAAGATGATACTACTATTATTTTCTTCTTATAAAAATATATGTTATAGTAAAAGCACCAATGTAAAGTATGTATGGAGGGAATTTAAATTCAGAGATTTAAGATTTGGAAGGTAAGGAAATGACAAGGAATACAGAGCAAAACTGGTTTTATTTGTACATTGAAAAACACTGGAATAATCAATGTACATAACAACATAACAATCTTAAAACAATACCCATATACATTTTAAATATCATTCAGTCCGTGGATGTAACATGATATGTGCCAGACACATAACATGTGCATGGCGCATAATATAACCTGGACCGGAATTCTTTAAAAAAATTAATTGCTTGAAACAACGAACACAATTTAAATTAAATTGTATCTTTAATTATATATTTGATAACATTAACTCGATATAGTCACCCTTCCTTGATCACCATTTATTCCACTAATATCCTCAAACCCCCAAACTGCCCTCAGGGTGTAAGCTGGCCAACTTTCCCTCCCAGATTGTGGGACTGAGTGACCTCCCTCGTAAAACAAACACGCCGGACTGGAGGTTAGCAGCTGTAGTTCAGAGCCGAGCCGAGACCGGGGTGGTAGCTGTAACTACCCTGCGCCGAGGGAATGTTAAAGAAGTAAAGTTCTAACGCTTCGGGCCGGCCTGCAACCCCGCAGATGATACCTCGTGAATTATCAAGGGATGGGATTCCACTCTGTCAAAGGGTTGATAACATACGAAGGGAAGGTTTTTCAGCTTATGGATTTTGAGGTCGGCGGGAGTTTGGGCAGATAACTATTTTTAAATCTGTGAGTTGTAACCAACACATTACTCCTGCCAGTTCCATTTAATAGCAATGTCACACGATTAGTAAAATACTCAAGAAATCATCCACTAAAGGTATACTTGACAAAAGAACCACGCTAACCGCGGTTAGATTTTTCAGAAACCGGTTCATGAATATTTTGGTTACTTTTGCATGACCACAACAACCGCGCGAAGTTGGCGGTTACGGCGGTTAGTAGAAATTAGTTTAGAATTGTATGTAATTTTTGTGGCAATAATGGAGATAAGAAAAATAGCAATAGTAATAATCAATAAACTAATCACGGGCAAAACCACCGAATAAATGAGTATAAGTTAACAGTTAACCTAGGAACAGGTATTTTCGAAGTTGCTTTAATAAAATAAGAAAAATCCATCTTCCAACAAAAATTTAACTCAAATTGACAGTAATGTGATGACATAGGTCATTTGTTTCGTTTATTTATAGGAGGTTACAAAACAATGCGGTTACCACCTGAAATCAGCACCGAACCGTGGTTTATTTTTCGAATATACCATAAGTGCCATGCTTACAAAAACGTCAACTGTTTTTTAAAAATATTTACTGCATTTTGTATCTCATTTTCAATACTTTAATGTACTCTATTATCACCTTCACTGATTCACAGCGTTCAGAAGAAGTAATTCTATTCTAATGGGCAGATTCATAAAAATATTAAGCTAATCCTTATTTTTGTATTAGTGAATTGTATTTTATTCCGGTATTTAATAGTTATTTATGTACCTAGGATAAAAAATTGCATCTTATAACAGAGCTTGAGTTTGCAAACAAGCAAGGCTATACGAGTAATATGCAATTTTTTGTCGAGGTGCATATTACATTTTTCTGTCTACCGTACTAATAATAGATCTAGAAGGGTAGTACACACAACTACAATAATTATTAAATTGTAGTAGACGGACGAGAAAAGTTTGCAGACGAAAAAGGTTTGCTGACAAAAAAGGTGTGCGGACGAAAAATGATGGCTTAGCGTAGGAAAAAGGTATGCGGACGAAAAAAGTTTGCGGACGAAAAGTGATAACCTTCAGAAGTGTCATTTTTCGTCCGAAAATAAGTTCGTAAAATTTCACTTTTCGTTCAGGTAGACAGAAAAATATAATATTCATTGTATTATCAAAAAAGGTAGGTAGGTAGGTACTAGGATTATATTAAACCATATTTTAAGAAATCGTCAAAAAGGCATTTAGAATATTGGATTTTAATTTGAGAATATGTAAACCCTTTGTTCATCTGAAAACATTTGTGTATTTTTATACTTGTCTTGTTCGTTCTCAACTTGAATTCGCTTCAGTCTGTTGGTCTCCTTATTATAATTTATATAAACATAGAATTGAAAGAATTTAAAATAAATTTTTGTCCATATTCAATGTTAATTGTGTCAATTCATTATTCATGTTCAATTCTGGATATTTTTTGGAAAATAATGAAGGGATATTTTTTCCTACAGAACAATACCTTTTAGATTTCTTGTTATTTTATTTAAAATATATCCATCTATTAACACTATCACTGTTTATTTGGCGCAAAGTTATCCCGACTGGTATATTTTCAAATTTTGCCACCAGAGATCAAACACTTTGCTGGCTCATCCGAATCTGCTTCTAAAACTTCTAGAAGTATAAAGATATGCTTCATATTATATTTGAAACCTAATTTATTTTAGAAATAACTTAATATCAATCAATCAATCTATAAATAAGATTATCGACACATGTCGATATATTTATTTAGTTCCTAAAGCTATAAATCATTTTCTTATTTGTATCAATTAATAAAATTAAATAATAAATAAATAAAACATCGCAATCTTCACGAAAGCTTGTCAAATGTGGCTGTCCTTTGTCTCGCATTCGTGGCGTAAAACAAATTCCGTTGTTTCACTGTTTTGTCATCAATCAAACAAGCAATGGATTAGTCCTGGTATTTTCTAACCTATTGGCGAACTGTCAAACCGCACGAAAACATTAATCTGCATTGAAACTTAGATTTTCAAGATTAATTTCAACATTTTTCGATCTGTCGGCCATTATTAAATCTAAAAACGCTTCTCTTTGCAGTGAAAGGACTGCTAAAAACTTCCACCTTGAAATGATCTTTTTCTGCGATTCGTCATCTAGTTTTTCGGAGAGAACGACGTAATTTGTCAACAAATACATACATTGCTATCACCTCGCCTTTATACTTATATTTTTAGACTGATATGATTCATTCTTTAGTTACAAAATTTAAACTTCCTGTAGATAGATATAAGCTGATTTATAAACAAAAAGTAGTCAAAAAGAACTTGTAACATATTTTGTACGTGTTATATTTCAAAATATATTTTTAAAGAGACAAATACAAATTAAAAATTATTAAGCATACTAATTTGAATATGAACAAATTCAAACAATAAATGTATGAGTCAGTGTAAGGTTAATGTTAATTTTTCTATTTGAATAAAATTTTCTTCTCGTTCATATTCATTATACTTGCAAATTTCTTCTTTTCTAATACGCAACTAATACGTGCATCGTTATACAAAAACAATATTTAAATAAAGTAAAAGTTCATATTTCTAAAAAAACGAATTAAAAAAATTACTGGTGTCGTCAATTTTTATGTTTATTTGTAAAACAAATTGCTAATATACAGCAGATATCAATTAAAATAAATGTTTGTACTTATCTCATCAATTTATATTTACATAAAATATGGAAAACGTACAATATTTCATCGTTTTAAACCATATTTTGTGTAAATATTGAAATAATTTCTTTAATTGTGTCAGGTCCTACGTGGGGAAACTTATTATTCATTTTAATTATTGAAAATACTTGGTTTTTATAATTGTGAAACTAAACCAAGTAAGGTAAGGTGGGGTAAGTGTGTTTCGGGGGTAAGTGTGTAAGCTGGAAATACATCATTAACTATTTAAGTACAAGTATAGACATATATGAACTAGTAGAGAAGGACTCTTGAACTACTGATGTCATTTGAAACGAAATTTTAAATATTATTTATTTAGGCGGGAAGACCAATTCTTCCAGAACTTGTTGTACCGTGCATAGCATGTAGTTGGTTGATATTTTTTCCATCCAGTATAATCTCTTTACGGAGTTGTATATTTGAAGATTTTATTGCATACATAAGCTAAGAAACAATTAAATTTTATCCTATTGTTGTTATTTTTATTCTATATTAGTTTGTTGTAAATATTTATTGCTAGTACACACTTGCCCATTTCAAATTTAACACCGGGAATGTGTGTACTACTTTTGAAGGGCAAGTGTGTAACTAATACACACTTTCCCTTATGCAATGATATTGAAGAAGAATTTAGAGATGAACAAGAACTGTTAGAATATATAGATAAAATAAATAAAGAACAAATCGATGCAGATGTTAATGATTGGGTTTTAATTGTTTATGCGGGTAAAAAATCTCAGAAACAGTATGTTGGCCAAGTTATCTCAGTAAACAAAGAAGATGAAGAAGTAGAAGTAAAATTTACCCGGAAAGTGTGTTCGTTGAATCCAACAACCCTACATTATTTTATTTGGGCAGATCCTGAAGAATGCTCTTTCGTTGGAACACAAGATATCGTCATTATTCTTCCTAAGCCTTTTTTTCTTTTACTAATTATAATATTCTATAGGTCATAAAATATTTCATTTACTTGCTTACTTAAATTGCAATAAGAAGCCTTTAAGTTCTGTGTTTATACATTGTTTTTGTTTCATCAGATTTAAGAGAGTGTTTTTTTTATTTTTCAAAGTTTATAACATTAAAAGTATAAGAAAAAATAAAAAGTACTAAACAGCTATAGAAAGTTTATATTCTATACTTTTACACACTTACCTCACAATTAGCTTGCCGTGACTTGTACACGAAACATTAGTCGAATACACACTTTCCCCATTTTTCGGGCGAAGTGTGTAATACAGACATTGTTTTAAAAAAAAATGTGAATACATACTAATAAAGCATCGAATAAAGTTACAATGTTATATGCCTAAAGGCAAGATCCATGTATATATACTGCCGAAGTATGAAGTCTACATTTTAAATATTTTGGTAGAAATTTTGGGACACGTATCAACTATTGCTATTTTGCTACACATTTACCCCACCTTACCTTATTTTATAAATTATATTTTTTTACCTGCTTAGGAATTTTACTTTAATGCCTACCATTGATAACCACTATTATGTAGGTACAATATGTCGAATTCAGCACTCTTCTTTAACTAAAGAAGCTTATCCAAAAATAATAAAATAGAGACATATACAGTGATACATTAATAAGAAAAAGATGCAAGCTATTTCCATAGTTACTAGAGACTGTCACTACACTAGTGAAGAGTGTTGAATTCGGCCCATTGAGTTGAGATTTAAGAAAAGCAAAAGAAATATTTTTTCTTGTCAAATCAATGATAAAGAATTTTGTCATTCACATGCCTTTTACTAATTTTTTCTGTTTTTATTTCAGGTAAGCACAGTATCCTATTCTCGATTAGCTCGACTACATACTGTCTAACGTAAGTAACAATAAATATTCTCGTTCTATCTATATCTCTGTGGCAAAAAGTAGATATGTCACATATTCAAATATTTTAAGAAATAAATTTGTTAGCTTGCAGAAATTCAAATTATGAAATTTCTTTAAACAAATTTTGATAAGGGAATTGATAAAGTGATAAATATTTATTGATCTATGGAAATATTGTATCCAAAAGTTTTGTTTTACCTTTTTCCGAAAATGGCATATATTTTTTACTTTAGAACCACGGAAGTATACAGGATGATTCAATACTTCAGGAAATAAACTAAAAGACTATGATAAACTGATCACGAATAAGAAGATTTTTTTTAAATTTAAAATTAATTGTATGTATTTTACAATAAAAAGACTACTACATTAATTATGTTACATTGGAACTCGTGGCAGCGACACTAAAAATATTTACTTACTTCATGCAAAGCATAATTAAAGATACGAATTTTTTGAAAAAATCTTTTTGATTTGTGGTTAGTATATCAATTAGTATCTGCCATTTAATTATGTTTCTGAAGTATTAGATCTTATTACTGTAATTAGTTTTGAATAAATAATCATATATTAATGATTGCAAAATAAATGTTCTAAATACAGATGTTTAGGTTAGGTTAGATTATGTTAGGTTATATTTTTATTTTAAGTTACATAGTAGTAATACTGTTCATTTATTTTTTGTTAATATGTGCCATACTAGATGCAGTAATACTTTCACACCTTCTCTGTCACGTACCAACTATCACTATAATTCTCCAGTTAGTTCTATGTGTCGCTGTTACAATACTGTCAGTTCTGAGTTAGATTTTTCTCTTAATATTAGGGATTTTAAGGCCAAATTAGATACTGTAATCTAGTTTTTTTTTCCATATATATGTATATTATTATTATTTTATGTAATTATTATAATCTCACTTATCTACATCTATGTATTTTCTAAATGTTATTATTCTGTAATTCGGACAGTGGCGTAGTGAGGGGGGGGGGGCAAAGGGGGCTATCGTGCCCCAGGCGCCACTCGCATAGGCGCCAAACTGTCCTCAGGACAAACAAACAAGATTTTCCGGAAAATTTCAATTTTTATTTTGATTCATTTTGGGGAAATAATATTTGTGTTTCGGGAACGACCATTCCAGGGCGGTTGCCTAGACAATGGAGAAAATACGTTACTGCGCATGTGACGTCAGTCTAGGAGCTAAAAGTTGGCTATCTAGCTGTATCCGCTATTCCGCTGCGACAACAACCAGGCACTACTTCCAACTATAAATTGACATTGCATTCAGTGTGCTGGAGTGAAATATAATAGTGTATTATATGTAATAAAATAATTGGAGAAAGATCACAGAAGACATACAGAATATTGAAATTTTATTAATATATTGCTACCTATATATAATACATATACTTTTTTCATGGTATACAAACTATGTATTTTAAAATAGGTATTTAAGTATATAAATAAATATATCATCACGGCTTATTACCCATTACTGGTTGTGCCAATCTGCTTTGTACACAGATATCGGTAATGATGAAATATTTGTACCGTGCGGGCGCTTACCAGGCGTCACCTCACGGGCACTCATTGCTGGCGTGGAGAGTGCACCACAGGGGTTAATTTAGTGCCATTTAAAATTGGAAATATTTGGAGACGGTCGGGATCGAACCCGGTTCCCCAGATTCGCGACCTGACACTCAGGCACGCGGCCACGAGACCCCATAGTATAAGTACTAGCGTAACCTCGGCTTCGCCGAGTTTTCCCTAGGGCTCCGCCGATAGTGGTTTATGATGCCCACGCAACATGCCCACCCAAACTGCCCACGCAACATAAGTAAATATTTAATATCAACATTTTTTAACTGATTCTACTAGACTGTATGTCTGACATTTTCTCCAGCACAGTCACAGATGCAGTTCCGATTCCAATCCTCTTCTTTATTTTGTAACGCGATTTTTTTTTCTCAAATTTAAAATCTAGCTTGAACTTGTGTCCCTATTTGTCCTGAAAAATAGTACCTGTAGTGTGTTGTAGACGCGCACTTAGGTAGTGACTATTCATAATGTATTATGCAGTATTTTAGGTAGATACTGCACTGTTATCGAAATAAAATTAATAAAACTAAAAACTTTTTTCTAAATGTTGGAGTAAGAAATTAAAATTTCTTTAAAATGTCTATGAAATATATTTATATTTATATATCCGTTTTTTGGTCAAATATCTGTAGTAAAATGCCCTAAAATGACATTTAAAGATTATTTTATGAAAAAAATTCTTACGAGAAAGGGGCGCCCAAAAGGTATTATACCCCAGGCGCCAATTATGCTCGCTACGCCACTGAATTCGGACAATGTCCTGTTGAATAATAAATTTATTATTATTATTATTATTATTATTATTATTATTATTATTATTAGTATTATTATTATTATTATTATTATTATTAATATTATTATTATTATTATTATTATTATTATTATTATTATTATTATTATTATTATTATTATTATTATTATTATTATTATTATTATTATTATTATTATTATTATTATTATTATTATTATTATTATTATTATTATTATTATTATTATTATTATTATTATTATTATTATTATTATTATTATTATTATTATTATTTAAAATACCGACCCAATAAATAGCAGCTTAAAAATAATTACAAAAAATCTGATGTGGCCAGCACATAACCTCTCACCAGATATTTTACCTGGCTGTACGCATAAAACAAAAAATATTATTAAATACAAAAACAAATATTCATGTCTCACTACAAAATAATTCTCACATATATTTGCAAAATCTATATGATATTTTAATATAAATTATGTACAATACATACATTTTCTTTATATTCAATATCATGAAATTTTCTTTTTCTACTTTCCTTTTCTTTTTCTTTATATTCGTCATTTTTTCGCAAATTCCTTTTATATTCTTTTTTACGTATATTCTTTTGCGTTGACATTTTATTTTTGACAGTGGCATACAAATATTTTTGACAGTGGCATACAAATATTTTTGACAGTGACATTTATGTGTCAATTACAAACATTTGAATTTCTTACCTTGAAGTAGTTTGATCTGAGATATTTACATCAAATTATTTTATATGCATTTCTTTATCTCTAAATCTATAGAAGATATAATAATGAATTTATATTTATCGAATAAAAAATTTAACGTTCTTTAATATAAGTATTTACATAAATTTTCGATAAATAATATTTAGATGATTTTTTTTCTTGTAACTAGTACTTCCGGTTGTCCAATTGTTACCAAAACTTAATCAACTCTTCCCATTATTGTTAGATTGAGGAATCCGTAGTTAAAAATGTCTTAAGTCTTATAGTATTTGAGAAATCGTGGATCCAACATCCACACACACATACGGACATCATCGTAAAAATGTTCTAATCGGAATCTAGGGACCTTAAAACGTGCTTATTCACTAAAATCTGGATATGCGATTTTTAGCATGAATACAATACTTCTCTTAGCGAGAGGTAAAAAGATATTTAAAAACATACTGCACAACAGTAAGTAACGAATGAATAACATTAAAAAATATTTATTTTATATTTACAAGGTAGGAGCTGAAATGTCTCATTTTAATCTGTAATAAAAAGAATACTCGAGTTTTAATATTTATGTGCAGTTGATACACACGAATAAATACCAAAGTGAACATACATAGTTTTATATTTCTTGTTGGGTGAAATACGTCTTTTGAGTGTTTTCTCAAGCTGTATACTTTTATGTATAATTTTTTCTTTATTACATTAAACTGAAAATGCAAACATAGATATTTTATTTTTAACGCTTTCAAAAAACGAAATTTTCTAGCGAATATTTAGTTAATAACAGCAAACTTCGGTAAATATAACTGAATTTATCTTAGTGCATGAATTTTTCTCTCGTTAGTAAACACAATAAAATTAAAGCGAATGTACACTCTTAGCTTGTAAAAATAGTTTATAATTCTTTTACTAGCATTGTAAACAGAGAGGAACAATTACTGATGTAAAATATTCCCTTAATTAACACAGTTCTAGGGAGGAACTGAAAGTGTAACTTAGAAGCTGAATATGTATTTAATGCAAATTTGTACAGTTAATAAATTATTTGTACAAAGACTTTATCAAATAATTTGACTTAATGTATGGAGGGAAACAACGTTTATTCTTTGCTAAAGTGACAAATTTTCCAGAGATATATTAACATTAACACATACAAATCTTACAGATAACATAAATAAATATTCAAAGAACATGACGAAAAGAGAAATTAGGAAAAAATATTGAAAGCTTAATGAATATTAATTAATAAATAAAACGATATAACTGAAATACTTCGGAAATAAGGGGGTTTTTGTTATAGCAGCTCGTCACTCATATGAATTCCATATATATATATATATATATATATATATATATATATATATATATATATATATATATATATATATATATATACGAGGTGTGTTCAAAAACTATCGCGAATTTTGAATTTTCGCGGGTTACGTATATTCGAATTTCGATCTTTTTGTGGCTTTATGTTGGTACTCATGTCTCTCACTTATGTCGACAAGCTCGGCCATTTTGAATGTTCACTTAATTGTTGACAGCTGCTTTGCTTGCACGTGTTTTGGATCGTCTTCGATTTTTACCTATTCAAAAAAATGGAACAAAGAACCTGTATCAAATTTTGTGTGAAAAACGAAATTAAGTGCGCGGATGCATTCCGAATGTTGACTGTGGCATACGGAGAAGCTACCTTGGACCAAAGCAACGTTTATCGGTGGTACAAAATGTTCTCAGAAGGCCGAGAAGATGTGAACGACGAAAAGCGTACCGGACGCCCGAGCACTTCAACAACAGACGAAAAAATTAATGAAGTGGAGAAAATGATATTGGCCAATCGTCGAATCACCGTTAGAGAAGTTGCTGAGGACCTAAACATATCGATTGGCTCGTGCCATTCGATTTTTATCAATGATTTGGGCATGAGACGGGTCGCCGCGAAATTTGTACCAAAATTGCTCAATTGCGACCAAAAACAGCATCGCATGAACATTGCTAATGAGATGTTGGACTCTGTCCGCGACGACCCAAATTTGCTCCAGAGGGTCATAACTGGTGACGAATCGTGGGTTTACGGTTATGACGTGGAAACCAAAGTTCAATCATCTCAATGGAAGCTGCCGCACGAACCAAGACCGAAAAAAGCGCGCCAAGTTCGGTCGAATGTGAAAGTTTTGCTGACAGTTTTCTTCGATTGCAGGGGCGTGGTGCATCATGAGTTCTTGCCACAGGGTAGAACGGTCAATAAGGAATATTACCTGCAAGTTATGCGCAATTTGCGCGAAGCAATCCGCCAGAAACGCCCGGATTTGTGGAAGAACAAAAATTGGCTTTTGCACCACGATAACGCCCCTGCTCACACATCGTTGCTTGTGCGCGACTTTTTAGCCAAAAACAACACACTAATGATGCCGCAGCCACCGTATTCCCCAGATCTGGCCCCCTGTGACTTTTTCTTGTTCCCTAAACTGAAGAGGCCCATGAAAGGACGACGTTACGCTACGCTTGACGAGATAAAGACGGCATCGAAGGAGGAGCTGAACAAGATAAAAAAAAATGATTTTTTGAAGTGCTTTGAAGATTGGAAAAACCGTTGGCACAAGTGTATAATATCTCATGGGGATTACTTTGAAGGGGACAAAATAGATATTCATGAATAAATAAATAATTTTTGAAAAAACACAAAATTCGCGATATTTTTTGAACACACCTCGTATATATATATATATATATATATATATATATATATATATATATATATATATATATATATATATATATATATAGTTAGAGCCTACTACCAATGGAAGTAGAGAAATTCAAATAGCGAAGGCGTGGCTATAAGTCCAGTACTGCAATTCTCAAACAGTTTTTATTTGAATATAAATATTTTACATTAAACTTAATAATTTAAATACACTTCCAATTATAAATCGTGTAGACTTGTACAGTATAATAATATTCATTTGTTTTTATAAATATAATTTAGAAATAGCATATATTTCAAGAACACTTAGATCACGAAGAAAACAGTTTGATATAAAAACTTATATTCGTGACGTTACATATATATTTTCAAATTTCGGGGGACTGTAACTCGCTTATTATTAGGAATTTTTTCACCGGATTTTCACCGACAGTCTTACTTTTACTTATACGCTCAGATGAAATTATATTTAATAAATCTGATGTGGCCAGCACATGACCTCTCGCCAGATATTTTACCTGGTTGTACGTATAAAACGAAATATATTTTTAAATACAAATACATATATTCATGTCTCACTACAAAATAATTCTCACATATATTTGCAAAATCTATGGGATATTTTAATAAAAATTATGTACAATACATATTTTCTTTATATTCAATATCCTTTTCTTTTTATTTGTCATTTTTTCGCAAATTCCTTTTATATTCTTTTTTACGTATATTCTTTTGCGTTGTTGACTTTTTTTATTTTCATAATCTTCATAATGATGTACAAATATTTTTGACAGTGGCAAACAAATATTTATGACAGTGACATTTATGTGTCAATTACAAACATTTGAATTTCTTTCCTTGAAGTAGTTTGATCTGAGAATTTTTACTTCAAATTATTTTATTATGTATTTCTTTATCTCTAAATCTATAGAAGATATAATAATGAATTTATATTTATCGAATAAAGAATTTAACGTTCTTTAATATAAGTATTTGCATAAATGTTCGATAAATAATATTTAATAAACTCTTCCCATTATCGTTAGATTGAAGAATCCGTAGTTAAAAATGTCTTAAGTCTTATAGTATTTGAGAAATCGTGGATCCAACATCCACACACACATCCACACGGACATCATCGTAAAGATATTATAACCGGATTCTAGGGACCTTAAAACGTGCTTATTCACTAAAATCTGGATATGCGATTTTTAGCATGAATTTAATACCTCTATTAGCGAGAGGTAAAAATATGGGTTTGATATTTATACATTAACATATAAAAAAAATTAAAAATCGTGGAAAACCCTATTGTTAAGATTTAACTCCACCAGCGCGGCGAGTATCTATTTATCTCTCCGGTTAGGAGAATGTACTTGATACCAATAATTTAAAGAGACTTGTGAAGTGGGATCTATTAGCTCAGTTAGTTAAAGCGTCCTACAAGAAAAAGCCTTGGTTTCAAATCCCAGCGAGGCCCATGAGTTTTTCGCAAAATCTTTTTTCTTTTATTTAAAATTTTCCTATTCATTTAAGTCTATTTCTAAGAATTAAACATTTAAAATTGGTCACAAATAATTATTATAAACCACCTAAACTATAAAAAATTACACAAAATCAAAGATCAATAACTTTTGAAGAATTCGTAGTACAATTGACTAAAATTTCAATTACATTGTGTTAGTCACATTTTATTTTAACCATCAATCTCATATTTGTTTTGCAGTAATACTCGTATATCCGCTTTTAGTTTCTTTGAAGTGGAAAATATATTTTAAACATTTTGATGTTGTTATTTCAATTCTATATTTTTATTTTTAATTCGTGAAATATAATAAGTGTAAAAATGTTTTTAAAGAGTACATCAAATTTAAAAATAAAAAGAAAACAAATTTCCTCGGTCCGTTGTGCGAGGTTTGATATAAAGATGATAATACTGGGATTTTTCTTTTATAGTGGTAAAGGGAAAAGGATCTTATTTAAATAAGAGTGGGATTATTGAAACAGGACGTTGAAAGGATACGCTAAAATTCTTTTCTGTTTACCGAATTTACACCAAAGCTGAGGCTATTGATTTTCAGATGTGTTCACACAAAGAACTGTACATATTTTCTATCTTTAATATAAAATTTGTATTTTATATTTGGATTACAGTGAATTTCCTCATATACGCAATACGCCGACAAATGTCATTTCTAGTTTTTTATTAAAAACCCCAGTTTACTTTTAACATGTCAAAAGTTGTAAAAGCCGTCGTGTTTACCATTGAGATTTGTATTAAACAACGTAGAGTGACATTTATTTCTGTGCTTATTATTTTCTACGCTTTTTCAGTTTTTATGTACCAGGAAGAATTAATTTATAAAAATGACATTACGAAAATAAAATAACATTTTCATTCCTAATTAAAAAGTAAGCTTTTTTCTAGAGAGAAAAACTTCCATTGTCTTTGTTTTCTTTTATTTATTGTAACAAAAGTATACGTCTAGGTATGTATTTTATTAGATAATTAAATTAAATTAATTTTGTTTTTGTTGACGGAATACCATATACCTACGGAATATCATATACCTACGAAATTCTAACATCATACCATTTGATGTTAACAAATTTAAATAATTCGGTTTTCTTGAAGTCAGCTATTTATATAAATGCAAGTATGTATTTGTCATCACATAAACGCTAATTTAAATTATTTTCAGAAAATATAATAATATACATCTTTCCAATTTAAAAAAATTACCTTCTGTCAGTTCTTTGTGTTTTGTAAAATTCCACACAAAAAGTTTCATGCAAAAGATTCCGTATTTCCAGTACATTACCTTCAGTCAGCTCTATGTATTTTGTACAAATTCTACTCAGAAAATGTCTTGTAAAAGATTCTATATATTTCCAGTAAAATTATAACACAAACATACTATGTCAATTGCACTTGACACTGACATTTGTCAATCAGAATTTTCTTAATATAGGTAGTAGATGTTTCCGTGGTTATGTAGCACACAGCTGGCTGTTTTATGAAATTTAATTTCTTTATAATTTTTTAACTCTACAACCATTGAATATGAAGTGTCAAATGTAATCAAATCGTATAGATGATAAAATATTCTTTAACAATAACATTAAATTTGAAAAAATGATATGTAACAGCGTTTTTTCAAGAAAAACTGTTAAAATCCAATTAGGGTACTTCCGGTCGACCAGTTATAACCAAAATCTAATCAGCTCTTCATATGGATGTAAAGAAAAGGAATACGCAAATATAATTTTTGGAAAGGTGGTATTGGAGTTATGCGATCCGAAAAAATCGTCACACACACACACGTGCTTATTCATTGAAAACTTAAAAATCAACAATTATATCGCTTCAGATGAAACTGGAAGAAGATCCTTTTCACAGCAAAAAGTGACATTTAATTTTGCCCTCAACATTAACAATAACATTGACTACGTTTATCTCGATAATTCAAGCGGCTTCAAGTATATTAGGACTTGAAAAATCCCATTGGTTTATCTCAGCGGATTGAAAATAGGATTGAGTTATTTTCAATCTTCTTTAAATTCGTAACGACTAAAAAAAATGGCTAAATACTCGATTATGCAGACAGACAGACAGACAGAGAGAGGTATATGATCTTATTTCATCCTGCATATATACCCCAAAATCTAAAAATTATCATGTTGTTATTTGTCTTCTCTTTCGAAAACATTAAAAAACATTTATTTCTTCATCACTCCAAATATTTCCCTTTTCGACAATTTTACTAAGTTTTATGTCGCGACTTTTATAAAATGAGGTAAAATGCAAACAACCAACAAATGATATGAATTTAGTAACACTGCAACATATTGTGGATGTCCGCATGCGTAGTTACATTATTTGAGGCTTAACTGTTTATTTCGACAGAAGTCAAGCCGTTTCGTAAGTTCAAGCCTGTTATTTTATAGGCCTGACTTGACATTTTCAAGCGGCTTCAAATATTAATCTCGATCGTTTATTTCGAAGATTGAAAAGGGATTTACTAAGTTCAAGCGGCTTCAAACGTCGAGATAAACATAGTCATTGTAGTTTAAAATATAGATCGAAAGTTACTAATAAATAAAATAATAAAATAATTATGTCTTCTTTTTTATGGACCAAAGGAAATTCAATATTTTCATATGGCTGTAATTTTAGAAGAAAAGTATAAATACAAAAAAAATTAAGGATTAAAAACTGCATCTGATAAATACAAAATTATTGTAGACGCGTTTCGTTCGCTATGAGAAATAGAACAAAAATGTGGGACAGTTGTATTATTTGAGTTTGACAAATGATATCTTTCATAAAGTTTTAATACTTAATCCATACAATCATTTATGAGGAATCTACAGGTACGAAAAATTCAAATAACCTGTAAGTACTTGTTCTTGTGAATTTCGAAAAAAAATCTGTGTAATAAAATTCCGTAATCAGTTGTAAAACATCCTGTATAATGAAGTATACAACAGAGTTAATAAAAAAGAAAAGTCAAAGCCCGTCTTCAATTCCAAATTTTAATTATGGCTAACTGGATGCGGCAGCCCTTCCGTTATAAAATTGAGGAAGCTTTCCATTAGACACGACATTTCAATCAAAAAATAATAAACACACGCGAAATGACGGAGGAGCGACAACTTAGGAAATGAAAATTTAAAAGCAAAACACGTGGATAGATTGATTCCGACCCGACCAAGTTTGTTTCGGAATAGAGGGTTGATACACTGTGACATCTGCACACAAATACAATTACCAGGCAAATAGGCGATATGGAAATATTTTTAGCTTACTACCCCTTTAGATGCTAATATGTGAATGTTTCAAGCACATTTCATTTCCATTTATAGCCTATTTGAGTTGATTTATACGAGTACAAACATACAAGTACGAAACTAAAAATAAATGCGCCATATTCGAAACAAGTACCAACGTGTTCTTCACTACACAGTACATTGCATGAGAAGCTGTACAATTGAATACAATTTTCTCTACAAAATTTTATTCAAAGTATACTATAATATAAAAAGCTATTTTTGTATTGATTATGTACTTCACTAATGTATATGTATAGCAATAATTTGTTAGATACTTGAATGATTAGTAAGTAAATAATAGTAGGTACTTAAGGTATGTACGTAGGTAGTTATAAGGATGATAACGCGTAAGCGTATCAATATAACTCCCGTGGTGCCTTCAACGTTTTATGTCTTACTATAATTTTTCTACTCCTATGCTTTAATATACTTATTATGTATATGTCATCCGTACTTGAATGACACTCATTAAGATACCGATTTTCATTTCGATACAGATCATCATTATGATATAATTTTTTTTTCATTTTGATACAGATTTTCATTATAATACAGATTTTCTTTTCATTTCGATACAGATTATCATTATGATAAAGATGAATTTTATAACCAATTTATTGGTTTATAGTTTATTTTTAAAATTATTATGAATAGTCGTAGCAAAAATAGTGTATGCAATTGATACAGATGAATTTTATAACCAATTAATTGATTTATAGTTTATTTTTTTAAATTATTATTAGTCGTAGAAAAAATAATGTATGCAACTCGTTTATAATGATTATTAATACACTCGTTGTATAATATAATTCTACGGATTGCAAATAAGGTTTTAATAAAAGTTACGAAGTAAGAAGGCTATGAATGCTTTTGCTTGTTTTATAGGCATTATACCAGTGTCAATATCAATTTTTTGACAAAATACCATAGCAACAACTTATAATGCCCTTGGGCATTATATTATACATACACTACATAATGTACTTGGTGTCCATGACATAGTAATTAAGGTCTGTTTAACTCCCGTCAATGTTTATAATATCCGAGTATAATTATTATTTGATATTCTTCGGATTTCGGATCAGAAAGTTTCATTAAAATTTACGAAGTAGGTAGGCGATAAATGCTTGTTTTTTAGGATTTATCCCAGTATCAATATCAATTTATTGACAACATTACCATAGCAACAACTCATTTTGCCTTTGGGCGTTATTTGTTATATAATTAACCAGAAAGCAGGGTTTTTATATAAATAAATATATCGTCACGGCTTATTACCCATTGCTGGGTGTGCCAACCTGCTTTGTACACAGATGTCGGTAATGATTAAATATTTGCATCGTGCGGGCGCTTGCCAGGCGTCACTTCACGAGCACTCAACGCTGGCGTGGAGAGTGCACCACAGGGTTTAATTTTGTGCCACTTAAAATTGGAAAAAATTGGCGTCGGTCGGGACCGAACTAGGTTCCCCAGATTCGCGACCTGACACTCAGGCACGCGGCCATGAGACCCCATAGGGTTTTTATAATATAATGATATATCAGTCGGGCATTAATAAAGAATAATGTACTGGTAAAACATAAATAAATATAGAATCACAGCTTATTACCCATTTCTGGGTGTACCAATCTGCTTTTATTCGCAAATTTCGGTAATTTCAATACAATCTGTACCGTTCAGTTAGGTTCAGCTAGTGCTATAGTGCACACTGATTATAAAAATGTAAAACTAGTTATGCACGTAGTACAATAGCGTTTTCCATTTACATATTTAGTTTTGCACTCAGTGCAGACAATGACGTCATGCCCGGCACTAGTTCTTTGTACTGTATATACGTAGTGCAAGTTTTTTGGTTGCCACTTTCAATAGAGAATTTAGAGGTTATCTAGCTGTGGATATCAATACACAAGAATCGGTCTGTGAAGTAGTGAAATATTCTGGTACGTCTTTCTCTTTGGTATAATATTCTTTATTATAAGTTGATAAAATGTGTTGAAAAAAGTTGATAAAATATAATTGTTTTGGTCTTATTGTTCTCCATATACTTATTATCATCGTCGTCAGAAGAGCACGTTTAATAAATAAATAAATTTTCATTAATAATTGTCACCAGGGGGGGGGGGTCTCCTAAGCTGCTGACGATACTAATACTGCTTACTCCAACGATGACACTCTAACTCACAGAACACTAACCTAAACTCTAAGCTCTAACTGACTGGTGGACGCTTCGGATAATTGGCGTCCACGACTACGTGAGAAGGAAGAACACACGTACACTTACACTTTACACTTGATGAACACTACGGATATGGACATTGCTTGTGGTTTACTTATTAAACTAACTTAACTTTTTATTTACATGATTATTGTAACTTATTATTAACTATTGATTAAACTAAACATTATTAACACAATTAAACTAAAGATTAAACAAATTACACTGTTACATAGTGGGCTGTCAATGACACACCCAAAACCAAAAACACTACTTGTTCCGACAACTAACGTCTTCACGACGTGACAAACTAATCTAGACTCTCTAAAATAAAGGACAGGATTATCTTAGGGATGCAGGGTGCATAGGCTAGGGCATTCAAAGTCACGCACGTATACATAATAATTTCTAGGCTTAATGATCAACAAATAAATGTCGTGACTATCATAATACGATAAGAATTTCTAAACTGAATTTTGACATTTATAACTAAAATAGATAAACAGAGTTAAAATATGATTACTGAAGAAAAGTTTATAAAAAGTTATTTATCTGTTATTGCTCTTACCCTCGCCTTATTAGGTAATAAACCTACATTCATTATACTTAACAGACACTTTTTACAACTCAACATATATGAATTTGACAAATTGCACTGGCAAAAACTGACGGCCTTAGTAAGTGCAAGAAAGTGCGCGCTGAGTAAGATTCAGTTTACTCGAAAAGTTTAAATGGAACACGTAAAACTCAGTTAATGCGCACTGAGAATATAAATGGAGAACGATTTATGCACTCTGTATAATAAAGTGCGCACTAAATATACAAATGGAAAACGTTATAAATATATCAATGGAAACGCTATAGTAGTCTTAAAAGATCAAACCATCCTAAATAATTCACTCTTGCTCGTGGAACTTTACAGCGTATAATAAATAAAAATAACTGTGCTACAGATAATAATAAAATAAATCTTGCAGTTAGTACCTACATTTCCATTGAGGTTAAATACATTAGCTGCAATATTATTCTATACGCAATGTATCAAGTTTAGATCAGATGATTCGTCGATCAATATTATCTTCCGCAAACATTTGCGCTTGGTTAAATATTCCCAAGCTTGCAGTGCTTGAAACGATGCTTTCAGAATTGTTATTGCAACAACTGTCCACGGAAATATGGTAATATTATTGCTGGTGCCACATGCACAGGTCACAGAAATGTTGCAATGTGCATTGAACTGTGCTTGTAAGATTAATCTGCGTGTTTCCAGGGATCATACACGACAATAAATTTTGAGGTTTGGTTGAAATAAATTCTTTACTTCGCTGGAAAATCTCGTACATAGTGGTTATGATATACAAATTTCAATTCATATTTGACAAAATGACAAGAAAAAAATCAATAGAAATCAATAATTAAGAGTACTACATTTACATGTAGTCACGATTTTTCATTTCGTTCAATATTTCTTTCATCCAATAAAAGGCTGTTGTGCACAATCGGCAATTGAGACCAGCAGAATCCGTTTGGCGGCGCTGTAAGCGCATCTGTCACTGACATGTCATGGCGACCAGTAGGACATCTCAAATTTGTTTACATTCTGAATGAGGATTTTCTGACCCAAAATATTGTTAACAGTTCAACTCAATATGATTTTTTAAGTTTGTTCAATTGAATCCTTTATCGAGAAACGTAATTGAGGGGCAACAATTCTTAAATTCGGGTCTAATTACTACTTATGGGGTAACTTGATTTATGGGAATTCTGACTGCAGTCTACGGGGACAAATATTAATAAAATCAATTAATTCGCAAATTTTATTTATCAATACTGTCAGTAATTGTATTAAAACCACATACCTGCGAAATTTTATTATAATCTCTGTGAAATGAAAAGAGAAGACATATTTATTTATCAGATTAAAGTTTTGCGATATATTTAAATATCTTTTCCATACGTTCAGTCGATCAACTTTATCTTGTATGCCATAAACTATAGAATATATC